>BLSH010098865.1:11746-24131 GCA_018402905.1 Glandirana rugosa | reverse complement strand
GCTGGTAGCACTCATATGTCTATTTCCCAAAGAAAACCTCTGTTTATGAAACTGAGCGCGCACATTCAACTTCTTTGGTCGACCATGGAGAGGCCTGTTCTGAGTGGAACCTGTCCTGTTAAACTGTATGGTCTTAGCCACCGTGCTGCAGCTCCGTTTCAGGGTCTTTGCAATCTTCTTATAACCTAGGCCATCTTTATGTTGAGCAACAAATCTTTTTTTCAGATCCTCAGAGTTCTTTGCCATGAGGTGCCATGTTGAACTTCCAGTGACAAGTATGAAAGAGTGATAACATCAAATTTAACACACCTGCTCCCCATTCACACCTGAGACATTGTAACACTAACCAGTCACATGACACTGAGGAGGGAAATGGCTAATTGGACCCAATTTGGACATTTTCACTTAGGGGTGTACTCATTTTTGTTGCCAGCGGTTTAGACATAAATGGATGTGTTTTGAGTTATTTTGAGGGGACAGCAAATTTACACCATTATACAAGCTGTACACTCACTATGCTACATTGTAGCAAAGTGTAATTTCTTCAGTGTTGTCACATGAAAATATATAATAAAATATTTACAAAAATATGAGGGGCGTACTCACTTTTGTGAGATACTGTATATCCAAGTGCAATCCTCCACCATAAGAATGTAAGGCTTACTGGAAAGTCAATATATTCAAGCCTGAATATATTGTTAGGATCTGGAGACAGGAACCACTTGATTGATCTAATCCTCCAATGGGGACACTATGGAGCCAGAGATCACTTGAGGATAGCCGGATGGGGAGGAGCCGTGACCAACTAATGATATCTCTTTCCTCTTACAAGATCCACTCTCCAGAGGCGTTGCAGCACATGCAAAAAAAGGGATTTTATTAAAACTCTTTGACATGTGGGGTTATATGCACATCCTACTAGGAGTTAACTAGGCAAAAAGAAAGAAAGCAAGCTGGCCCCTCCCAGGGGGCTGTCCTCTCTCTCCCATATAACCCCCCTGCTCTGCTTAGCATATCAGTTCGTAACAAGCCGTACAAACACAACGCACAGGGGCGGTGCTGCGTCTGTCAGTGAACTCAGAGAAAAGGATTTTACGGTAAGTTTTAATAAAATCCCTTTTTCTCTTACGTTCACTGACAGACGCAGCCCTCTTTGACATGTAGGGATGTCCCAAAGCTGTGTTAGAAAAGAGAGGTGGGTAAATGACAACAACCGTACCCAACAGAAACCTCTCAGGAGGTGCCAGCCGCGCCTACACTGCCGCCTGTAAAACTTTACGGAAAAAAGCAGCATCCGAAGATGCTGAAACATCAACTTTATAAAACTTAGTAAATGTGTGCACCGAGGCCCAAGTAGCCGCCTTGCACACCTCTGACACCGAGGCCTGGTGTCTGAAAGCCCAGGAAGTACTAACAGCCCTGGTGGAATGAGCTGTGACTGGAAAAGGGGGTACCTTGCCCCGAACAGTATACCCATGGGTCACGGTCTGTCTGATCCAATGGGAAACAGTAGCCGATGAGGCCACCAATCCTTTGCGCGGACCGTCCGTCAGTACAAACAACGTGTCAGACTTCCGAAAAGAGTCTGTAGCTGCCAAATACACCCGCAAAGCCCTCACGACATCCAATGAATATAACTCAAATTCCTTAGGATGTGAAGGATGCGGACACAACGAAGGAAGAACAATATCTTCATTAATGTGAATAGAAGAAACCACCTTCGATAAAAACGAAGGAGAAGGACGCAAGACCGCCTTGTCCTTGTGAAGGACCAAGAAAGGAGACTTGCAGGACAACGCTGCCAACTCAGACACCCGCCTAGCGGATGTAATGGCCACCAAGAAAGCCACTTTCTGCGACAGCAATTGTAAGGGAATATCCCTGATCTACTCATATGGTGGCTTCTGCAGCACAGAAAGCACCAAATTCAAATCCCACGGTGCCATAGGCGACCGTACCCGAGGAGACATATGGCGCACACCCTGTACAAATGTACGAATCAACTAATGTGAAGCCAAAGGTCGCTGAAAAAGAATAGCCAGAGCCGAAATCTGACCCTTTTGAGTACTCAAGGCCAATTTTTTATCCATGCCCTGCTGCAAAAAGGCCAGGACCCTGGACACAACGTAAGAGCGGGGGTTCCAGCCCCCCACCTCACACAAAGCAATATAGGCCTTCCAGGTGCGATGATAAATCTTGCGCAAAGTACATTTGCGTGCTTTCAGCATGGTAGGAATCACTGAGTCAGCGACACCCTTATCCCTCAGCACCTGGGACTTAATAGTCAAAGCCAGCAAGGGTAAAGCAGGGTGCAAGATGGGTCCCTGAGACAACAGATCTTCGCGCAGCGGAAGGTGCCAGGGAACATCTGCCATCATTCGCACCATGTCGGCGTACCACGGACGCCGAGGTCAGTCCGGAGCCACCAGGATCATCGGAATCCCCTCTGCTTCCACCCTGCACAGTAGCCGCGGTAGAAGCTTGATGGGAGGATAGGCGTACAGAAGACGATACCGACCCCAAGGCGCTACCAGCGCGTCCGTGGCGACCGCCAACGGGTCTCTCGTCCTGCACACAAAAGTTTTCACTTTGTGGTTGAACGGAGACGCCATGAGGTCCACATCTGGCGTGCCCCACTTGTGGCAAATCTGGCTGAACACTTCTGGATGGAGGGACCATTCCCCCTGATCCAGCGTCTGGCGACTGAGGAAGTCCGCCTGCCAATTCTCTACGCCCGGAATGTAGATGGCGGAGATCGCCGGCACGTGAAGTTCTGTCCAGTGCAGAATGAGAGCCACTTCCGCAGCTGCTGCCTAGCTCCTCGTTCCACCCTGATTCACATATGCCACTGTCGTGGCATTGTCCGACTGAACCCGAACCAGGAGGCCGTGCAACCTTTCTGTCCAGTGGGAGAGGCAGAGCCCGATCGTCCTCAGCTCCAGCACATTGATCGGAAGGCGAGATTCCTGCACTGACCAGCGGCCCTGCGCAGACAACTGCCCCAGGACCCCCCCCCCCCCCCAGCCCGATAGGCTGGCATCCGTTGTGACTATCGACCAATTCAGGGGAAGAAAATACTTCCCCCAACGTTAAGGCCGGGGCCCGGAGCCACCATGTCAACGACCCTCTGGTCTGAGAATCCAATCTGATCAACTGGTCTAGGGACAGTGGGGACTTGTCTCACTGAGACAGAATCGCTCGCTGAAGGAGCCGAGTGTGACTGGGCATAGGGTACCGCCTCGAAGGCTGAAATCGTGAGCCCCAAAACCCGCATACAAAACCGTAAGGAAGACCACCGGCATGACAGCAGGGTTCGCACCGCTACTTGCAGTGTCAGTAACTTGGCTGGAGGTAGGAGCACCTTTGCCTGCTCCGTGTCCAGAATCAGACCCAGATATTCCAGGCAACAGGATGGCGACACCATTGACTTCTGCAGATTGATCAGCCAGCCGAAGTCCTTTAACGAGGTCATGGTGATAGCCACATTCTCCTCCAGAGCCAAAGCGGACTCGGCTCTCAGGAGCAGGTCGTCGAGGTATGCTACCACCGCAATGCCCCTCTGCCTCAGTAGCGCCAGCACCGGGGCCACTAGCTTGGTGAACACCCGAGGAGCCGAGGCCAGACCGAAGGGAAGTGCCATGAATTGGTAGTGAAGATCTCATACCGCAAAGCGCAGAAAGAGCTGGTGCCGGAGACAAATGGGAACGTGGAGATACGCGTCCCTGATATCCAGGGACGCCATGAAGTCCCCTTGGGGCAGGGCGGGCACAACCGAACGGACGGATTCCATTGAAAATTTTTGTGCTCTCACAAAGTGGTTCAGCGCCTTTAGGTCCAGAACTGGCTTTCCCCCTTTTTTGGGGACCACGAATAGATTTGAGTAGAAACCGTGAAACCTCTCCAACTGAGGTATTGGCACGATCACCCCCTGGTCGGAGAGTGCCTGAACAGCCCTTAAGAAGGCCTCCCGACACCCCTGAGGGAGTCTAAAGTTCGATGGAAAGAACCTGTCTGGGGATAGAGTGCTGAACTCCATCCTGTGCCCGGAGGACACAACTTCTTGCACCCAACGGTCGGAAATGCGGGCAGTCCACCTGTCTGCGAACCCCAGAAGACGTCCCCCTACCTGAAGGTCGGGTGGGGGCAACCCATTATGCAGAGGAGGGCTTGTCCTCTGTCTTTTCATTCTTGCGCTGCCAGGGTCGCTTCACGGCCCCTGCGGCAGGCTTGCCGGGCCTCAACCTCTTGCCCGCTGCACCAGGGGCACGAAAAAACCTCTTCTGACCCGAACAAACAGGTCCCTGCTTGCGGCGGAACTCCTGCCGCCTGGGCTCCGGAAGGAAAATACTCTTCCCCCTCCCCCAGTGAAATCCTTGATTTCATCCAACTGTGGCCCAAAGACGGCCACCCTGAAAGGGAAGATCCACAAGACCTTTCTTGGATGCGTGGTCACCCAAGCACGAACGTAACCAGAGAACTCGTCTGATAATGACTTCAAAAACAGGCATCTTTGACAACATGGGAAGCAGGTCCAGAGCTGCATCACACAGGTACCGAATACCCTGAAACAAATGGTCTGCCTTCTGCGACGCTTCCAGCGTCCTGCCACAGTCCAAATCATTCTGCAGCTCTGCCATACATTCAGACAGATATTGTGCCGCCATGGCAGACGCCAGGGCTGGCCGCATGGCTGATCCTGTCAACAGGAAAAGTGCCTTGGACACTGCCTCCGTCCGCCTATCGGCTGGGTCCTTAAATGAGGGGAACCCTTCCAACGGAATGGTCATTGCCTTATTCAGGCGAGCCACTGGAGGGTCCACTATGGGGGGACGGGCACTTCTTCACAAAACTATCCTCAAAGGGATAGCGTATAGCGCAGCATTTAGGTAGGGCGAAGGAATTCTGCGGACGCTGCCATTCCCGATAGACCAGGTGGTCAAAAAATGTATCATAAGGATAAGCCTTAGGTGACCTAGGTGGCCTAGCAGACCTGCAAACATATGCAGACGCTTGCGACTCCCCTGCCTGGTCCAGCCACAAGGACGCACGGATATTAGAAATCAGTGCGGTCACCAGCGCTTTTTCGCGCGCAACTGAGGCCCCCTGGTCCTCTTTGCCGTCCGAAAGTACCAGCTCACCCTCAGAGTTCCACGGGGGTCCCCGTGACCCCCGAAGCCATTTCCGGTTCGGATTCGTCCCCTGAGGAACAAGGGGGAGGCAGGCGTTTTTTAGGGGCCCCCAGAACGTTACTCAGCCCCACCCGGGGAAGAAATTTCCCCAAACACTGCCCTCAGCTGGTCCAGGGACACCAGGGCCCCCAGCGCAGGCTGCGCTGCCTCCTCAGAAGGGCCTGCAGGATTATCTGCCGCCATGGCACCACCAAAACTGACAGTCAAAATTTTAAAAAATCATCTGACACCCCCCACAATGCAGCCCCACCGCCGCCCCACAGAACGCCAGGGAGACCCCAGGAGGACTGCACCCACCTCTACCACACCCCAGGGAGAGCGCAGCTATACTTGCTGTTTTGTGCCCACAGTGCTGCTCCCAGCAGGAGTGCTTAAAGGACCGCCAGAAAGAAGCGCCATCTGTAGTCAGCCACGCTGTCCCAAGCAAAAAGGAAAGTAAAGCAGCAGCAGCACATTTTACACTGCTCCAAGGACATCCAATATGGCCGCCGAGATCATCCACAAGAGGCCAAAGCCTGTGTGCAGGCCACGACTACAGCAAAATGGCCGCTGCTGGCACTAGAGGGAATCCCTCAGTAAAATGTCTGCGGCAACGGCAAAATGGCGGCGGATCGCCGCATGGCGGTATAAAAACGCACAGATGCGGTTTTAAACGGGGTGCACAGCGGGGGGGGGGGGGGGGGAGGTGAGGACACCCAGGACGACACTAGCCCAGCGACCACCCTCTACCGGTTGGCCAGCAAAACGCTAAAGTACGCCCAGCACACCCCCCTCCACACCCCTAGGAGGGGAAGAGGGGGTCACTCACCACACCGACGGGCGTAGCGGGTAGCCACCCGGTCGCAGACCTTCCTCCCCAGCCGGAAAGGGATGCTGCAGGCCAAAGCCCCTGGACAGGCACTGAGTCCGGTAACTGGGCATATGTGGGGGTCACCCACTGGCCGCCCGCATGGAACGGGCACCATGCGGTGGGCCCCGCCACAGCATAGGACTAGCTCGCATCAGTCGGCCGTGCTGGGGAAAGTGCAGGATTCTCCCATAAGGGACCCAGGTCAACTTCTTGCACTAGGCATATTAAAACTGATATGCTAAGCAGAGCAGGGGGGGTTATATGGGAGAGAGAGGACGGCCCCCTGGGAGGGGCCAGTTTGCTTTTTCTTTCTTTTTGACTAGTTAACTCCTAGTAGGATGTGCATATAACCCACATGTCAAAGAGGGCTGCGTCTGTCAGTGAACGTAAGAGAAAGCTCTATTTGTTGGAAAAAAAGGACACAAATTTTGTTTGGGTACAACGTCGCACGACCGCGCAATTGTCAGTTAAAGCAATGCAGTGCCCAATCGCAAAAAGTGCTCTGGTCCTAACATGGGAAATTCTTCCGGGGCTGAAGTGGTTATAGCACCTGTGCAAGATAAAGGAAAACCTGAAAACATGTTGGGGGTACTTGAGGACTGAGGTTGAGAACAACTGTCCTAAGGTACATGGATACACAGTCCTTTTTCCCATCTTTCTCAAAGCTGTAGAATTTGGGACAGTGCACCCCAAGCTGTCACAGAAGAAAAGCTGAGGAATAAAATACAATCCAAGCAGAAAAGAAAGTTGCACAGAAGGCAGCAGCAAGATGTTCAGAGATCACATTTCACACAGCGAGCTTGCACATTATCAGTACATCTTTTTAGAAGATTTTCTAATTTTTGCACAGCTTCTACATCACCTGTTCAAACCTGCCATTACACTGGCAGTACAGCTGCAAGTTAAAAAGGAATTTGTCTTTAAATTAAAAGCTACAAATAATGTAGCGGATTTTTAAAAATTAGGTTCTCCAGTGGCTGGAGTCTAGCACCATCTTCCTACAGCGGATTCTTCATACCTCTGCCGGGTGCCTAGCACAGCCATTTTAGATGTGGGAGCTGGATGTGACTTCCTGAGGAACAGTGCTGGCTTCTTCGTAGCAGGGGTGGGGAGGAGGAATAGCGGCATTTCGCTTTTGAATGAAGAACTGTTTTAACCACTTCAGCCACGGAAGGTTTACCACCCTTCATGAACAGGCCATTTTTTGTGATACGCCACTGTGCTACATTAACTGACCATTGCGCAGTCACGCGACACTGTACCCAACTAAATTTGTCATTTTTTTCACAGAAAAAGGGATTTTATTAAAACTTACCGTAAAATCCTTTTCTCCGAGTTTACTGACAGACGCAGCTTCTCCATTACGTGTGGGGTTTTATGCTGGTCTCACTAGGAGTTAACTAGGCAGGGAAAAGAAACAGCTGGCCCCTCCCATGGGGGCCGTCCTCTCTTCCCACATAAAACCCCCTCATAGCATAGCTCTTCAGTTCGTACACAAGCCGTACAAGAACAGAGCACAGGGGTGGGTGCTGCGTCTGTCAGTGAACTCGGAGAAAAGGATTTTACAGTAAGTTTTAATAAAATCCCTTTTTCTCCTATCGTTCACTGACAGACGCAGCTTCTCCATTACGTGTGGGGACGTCCCCAAGCCGTGTCAAAAAGAGGGGTGGGTAAACACTAACAGTACCCAACTAAACCTCTAAGGAGGCGCCAGACGCACCTACGCTGCCGCCTGCAAAACTTTGCGGCCCAGTGTGTACCGAGGCCCAAGTGGCCGCCTTGCACACCTGTGACACTGAGGCCTGGTGTCTGAAAACCCAGGAAGTGCTAACAGCCCGGGTAGAATGAGCTGTGACTGGAAAAGGGGGGACCTCGCCCCGAACAGAATACGCATGGGTCACGTTTTTTCTAAACCAACGAGAAATCGTAGCCGACGAGGCCGCCAACCCTTTGCGCGGACCCTCTGGCAGCACAAAGCATCAGCTTTTCGAAAAAAAATAAATAAATAAAAAAAAAAAAAAAAGCTGTGGCAGCCAAGTACCCTCGTAAGGCCCTCACTACGTCCAAAGCATGCAACTGAAACTCCTTTGGGTGCGATGGACGAGGGCACAATGAAGGAAGAACAATATCTTCATTAATGTGAAAGGAAGAGAACACCTTCGGAAGGAAGGAAGGAGAGGGTCGCAAGACCGCATTATCCTTATGCATGACCAAGTAGGGAGACTTGCAAGATAGTGCTGCTAATTCAGACACCCGTCTGGCGGAAGTGATGGCAACTAAAAAGGCCACCTTCTGCGACAGCAATTGTAAGGAAATCTCCCTGATATTCTCATATGGCGGTTTCTGAAGAACAGAAAGCACCAAATGCAGATACCACGGAGCCATCGGAGCCTTCACCCGAGGCGCCATGTGTCGCACACCATGTACAAAGGTACGATCAATGAGTGCGAAGCCAAAGGTCTCTGAAAGAGAATCGCCAGAGCCGATATCTGGCCCTTGAGGATACTCAAAGCCAGTTTTTTGTTCAGGTCCTGCTGCAAAAAAGTCAGGACCCTGGACACAACATAAGAGCGAGGGTTATGACCCTCCGCCTCGCACCAAGCTATATAAGCCTTCCAGGTGCGGAGATAAATCTTGCGAGAAGTACACTTGCGAGCTTTTAACAAAGTAGGGATCACGGAGTCGGCGACTCCCCTATTTCTGGGACTCAATAGCTAAGCCGTAAAAGCCGGCGAGGGTAAAGCAGGGTGCAAGATGGGTCCCTGAGACAGAAAATTGTCTCGCAGCGGGAGCAGCCATGGGGCGTCTGCCACCATGTGCACCACGTCGGTGTACCAAGTGCGCCGAGGCCAATCTGGAGCCACCAGGATTATTGGTATCCCCTCCGCCACTATCCTGCGTATCAATCGCGGAAGCAGTTTTATCGGAGGGAAAGCGTACAGAAGGCAGTAACGGCCCCAGGGGGCCACCAGAGCGTCCGTGGCCACAGGGGATCTGTCCCACCAAGCCAAAATTGCTCGTAGAAGGAGACGAGTTTGACTCTGGGCGTATGGTATCGCCTCGAAAGTCGAGACCATGAGCCCCAGCCCCCCACGTAAGGAAGACCGTCGGTGCGACAGGAAAATTTTCACTGCTGACTGTAGTGACCGCAACTTGGCTGGAGGAAGGAAAAACCTTTTGCCTGCTCTGAGTCCAGGAGCAGGCCCAGATACTCCAGGCAACGGGATAGAGACACCGTTGACTTCTGCAGGTTGAGCAACCAGCCGAAGTCCTGCAGCGAGGTCATTGTGATCCTCACCTTCTCTTCCCGAGCCGAGGCGGATTCCGCTCGCAGGAGCAGGTCGTCCAGGTAGGCTACTACCGCAATTCCTCTCTGTCGCAGTAACGCCATACCGGAGCCACCAGTTTTGTGAAAAAAACTTGAGGTCTGAGACTAGACCGAAAGGGAGTGCCACGAATTGAAAATGGAGGTCTCCCACTGCAAGCGAAAGAAACGCTGAAGTCGTGGACAAATATGTACACGGAGGTACACATCCCTGATGTCTAGAGACGGCAGAAATTCCCCCTGATGGAGGGCGGCTACAACCGAGTGGATAGATGCCATCCGGAATTTCCGCGCCCTAACATACCAGTTCAGGGCCTTCAGGTCCAGTACTGGCCGGACCCCCCCCCCCCTTTATTTGGGGACCACGAACAGATGTGAGTAAGAAACCTCGAAGCCTCTCGCTGGAGGCGCTGGCACGATCACCCCTTGGTTCGAGAGCATGTATGGCCCCAAAGAGGGCCTCCCGGCGTGCCTGCGGGAGCCCCAAGTCGAAGGGAAGAACCTGACTGGTGGCAGAGTGTTGAACTCCGAAACGTCCCCAACCGAAGAACGGGCGGAGGCAACCCATCAGGCTGAGGAGGTTTGTCCTCTGCCTTGTTGGTTTTGCGCTGCCACTGCCGCACCCAGCCCCTGCAGCGACCTTACCGGAGCGGGTCCCTTTACCCGCTACGCCCAGGGCGCGAAAAAAACTCTTCTGACCCGAGGTAGGGGGCCCCTGTCTACGGCGAAAACTCACGCCTCCGGGGCTCTGGGAGGAAGGCACGTACCTCCAGTGAAATCTTTAATGATCTCACCCAGCCGTGGACCAAATAGACATCCACCCTGAAAGGGAAGGTCTGTGAGACCTTTTCTGGAAGCATGGTCACCGGACCAAAAAACGCAACCAGAGTACCCTGGATCACATAGGCAGTTATCAACGGCCGCATCACCAAGGTACTTGAGACCTCGGAGCAAAAAGTCAGCCCTCTGCGGCGTATCCAGCAGGCAGCCGCAGTCCAGAAGATTCTGGAGCTCCGTCATAAGCTCAGACAGATATTGCACCGCTATGGCGAACGTCAGGGCTGGCCGCAGAGCAGAGCCTGTCACCAGGAAGAGCGACCTCAACAGCGCCTCTGTCTTTGGCAGCGGGGCCCTTGAATGCAGGAACCCCTTCCAGAGGACTGGTCGTTGTCTTATTAAAGCGATCATAGGCGGGACACCAAGGCGACTCCCATTTCCTTTTTTTAAAAAAAAACTTTCATGGGATAGCGAGCAGCGAACCGTCAAGTCCCTTGGAGTGTGGGAGGAAAGCGGAGCACCGGGAGGAAACCCACGCATGCACAGGGAGGACATGCAAACCTTAGGCAGGTCATGCTTAGGATCTGAGCCAGCAAGCATTATGCTGCCCGGCACAAGTTCCACTGCGCTAAAAAGAATGCTGCGGACGCTGCCATTTACAACAAACAAGGCGATCAGGAAAAAGATCATATGGGTAAGCCTTGGGCGCCCTAGGGGGCCTGGAGGACCACACCACATGCGCAAAAAATCAGCGATTCGCCATCCTGGCTCAATCGCATTGCGATACCAATTATAATCGCAGCTGCCGTCTCCTGATCCTCTTCTCCGTCCGAGGGACCTTCCGGATCAAAAAATCCTTCCTTGAAAAGCAAGGATGAGGGGGACGCTTCTTGGGGGGCCTGTTGGTGACATCCGCCCTGGGGAAAAATCACTAAAGACCGCCACAGCTGGTCCAGAAAAGCACCATGCGCAGATTGCGCTCCTAGCATGTTCAGCTCCCTTAGGAACACATAGGCCTGTTCTAAATGGAACCTGTCCTGTTAACCCGCTGTATGGTTTTGGCCACCATGCTGCAGCTCAGTTTCAGGGTCTTCGCAACCTTCTTATAGCCTAGGCCATCTTTACATAGAGCAACAATTCTTTTTTTTCAGTTCCTCCGAGAGTTCTTTGCCATGAGGTGCCATGTTGAACTTCCAGTGACCAGTATGAGAGAGTGAAAGCAATAACAAATTTAACACACCTGCTCTCCCATTCACACCTGAGACCTTGTAACGAGTAACATGACAAAGGGGAGGGAAAATGGCTAATTGTGCCCAATTTAAAAACATTTTCACTTAGGGGTGTACTCACTTTTGTTGCCAGAGCTTTAGACGTTAATGGGTGTGTGCTGAGTTATTTTGAGGGGACAGCAAATGTACACTGTTATATACAAGCTGTAAACTCACTACTTTATATTGTAGCAAAGTGTAATTTCTTCAGTGTTGTCACATTTACAAAAATGTGAGGGGTGTACGTACTCACTTTTGTGAGATACTGTATATCCTATCATTTATTTTGAGGCCAGGCCTTGGCACCAAGTGGCCACATATTTGTGTGCAATAGCACATACAGTTCTGTGCCAAGAGCGTGTGCTCCCAAGCACAGTGACAGGCGGCTCACGGAAAGTTCCTGATTGCAATCACAGTGGTCACATGGTCATAAGACCCACCTCCCGGCATAGCAAACCCCTTAAAGGGCCGCCAGCAGCCAGCGCCAATGTTCAAAATACACTTACTATTCTCACAAGAATGCAGATTGCATGTACAAATGACATTATAAACATAGAAAAGTGACGGTAGAAAAAAAGACCAAGTGGTCCATCGAATCTGCCCTTTTATTTTTGTTACTTTTTTGTCTGAGTATAGATCTCTGTTTGTCCCAGGCATGTTTTAATAAAGTTATTGTTGACAGAGTCACTACCTCTGCTGGCAGTCTATTCCAAGCGTCAACTATTCAGTAAAATAATTTTCCAAGATTTGTTTTGAACTTTCCTCCTGTTTCCCAGTGTTCTTGATTTTTGTTTCATATTGAACATCCTGCCCTCTTGAACCATATTCACCCCCTTGATGCATTTAAAAGGTTTCAATCGTGTCTCCCCTTTCCATTCTTTCCTCTAGACTGTACATAAGCAGTCCATCCATTTTAAATAGTCCCGTCTAAGCTACCTGGTGAACCAGAAAAAAAGATGGCAGTGAAAAGATACAA
>BLSH010098832.1:347745-366242 GCA_018402905.1 Glandirana rugosa | reverse complement strand
ATAATAAAAACGCCATAAATCAATTCCCATAGTTTGTAGACGCGATAACTTTTGCGCAAACCAATCAATAAACGCCGATTGCGATTTTTTTTACCAAAAATATGTAGAAGAATATAAATCGGCCAAACCCAATGAATAATTTTTTTTTTATTTTTTATTTTGGGACATTTATTAGAGCAAAAAGTAAAAAATATTGTTCTTTTTTCACAATTGTCGCTCTTGGTTTTGTTCATAGCGCAAAAAATAAAAACCGCAGAGGTGATCAAATACCACCAAAAGAAAGCTCTATTTGTGGGGAAAAAAGGACATCAATTTTATTTGGGTACAACGTCGCACGACCGCGCAATTGTCATTCAAAATGCGACAGCGCTGAAACCTGAAAATTGGTCTGGGCAGGAGGGGGGTTTAAGTGCCCAGTAGGGAAGTGGTTAAAGTGACACACAGACTTTCCAGATGTTTGCAGAACAGTAGTTCAGTTAGTCCTGGTTTTATTTAAAGTGACACACAGACTTTCCAGATGTTTGCAGAACAGTAGTTCAGTTAGTCTCGGTTTTATTTAAAGTGACACACACAGTTTCCAGATGTTTGCAGAACAGTAGTTCAGTTAGTCCTGGTTTTATTTAAAGTGACACACACAGTTTCCAGATGTTTGCAGAACAGTGATATGGGTTCTCCCAGCTTATTTATACTTTTTTGACACAGTTTGAAGATGATTTTAGAACAGTTATATGGCTTCTACCGTTAATTAATACTTTTCAGACCCAGTTTGAAGATGGTCCACATCCACCTCCATTTTTGCTTTTTTTATGTTTTTATTTTTTTTTAAATGCTTTTAGTTATTTCCCTGTCCCAATTTCTTTATAGGGCACTTGTCCCACCCTTACCCCCATTTCCTTCCTTTTGCAGACCTCTAGGACTTTCCAGGACTATTTTACAGCCATTTTTGTGCCTAAAAGTTTGGGTCCCCATTGATTTCAATGGGGTTCGGGGTCCGGGACAAAGTTCGGGTTCTGTCCGGACCTGGACCCGGACTTTCTCCCGAAGTTCGGCCGAACCAGCAGAACCCGGACTTCTAGAAGTTCGCTCAACTCTAATAGAAACCCAAAAAAGGTTGTAACCATTTCCTACTCAATCCAAAGCTAAAGAGAAAGTTTTGAGCTTGTGGTAAACTTTGAAAAATAAAATATATCATGTTGAGAAAATAATTCATAATAAAAGATATCATGTAAGTAGGCACAACATTAATTTACCCTGAGAAAGAGGGGCCACCCTCTTTCTCATCTAAGAGGAAGAGGGGCCACCCTCGAAACGCGTCAGCCTACTTTGGACGCTCTCATCCCACCCTAGTCTATGGGCCAGCAGATTATACCGGATGACAGACTTTTATATTACTTGCTTGATTTTAACATTCATTTGTGAGTATGCAATTTTACTTATAATAAAAAATCCTTGTGTCGCAAAGGTAATGTGCAAGGCTGGTGTGCCCTCTGTTCTTGTTTTCTTTTAGACTAAACCTGTGTGCGCCTGGGTTTTTGGCAGTTT
Organism: Glandirana rugosa; assembly: GCA_018402905.1. Taxonomy (NCBI): domain Eukaryota; kingdom Metazoa; phylum Chordata; class Amphibia; order Anura; family Ranidae; genus Glandirana; species Glandirana rugosa. The sequence continues at coordinate 364,700 of BLSH010098832.1, read as the reverse complement.
GCTTTTTCTGTATGTTGATTGTAGAGAATGAAAAAAGGTATATAAATGACTGTTAAACTTACCTCTTTGAAAATATATTTTTCAAGCATTGATGTTATTATTCTAAAAGGAAAACTAGATCTGCACAGACAAAATTTTTTTTTTTTTTTTTTTTCCATTTCTGATCTTAACAAGCTATCCTTATTTTGCATTTCATCTTCAATGACATTTTCAGGTGTACTGCAAAGTTTCCATCTAGTAACTTATTGCAGGTATGCATCTGAAAGAAAATTAACCTTTATGCAATCTTATAGTTTGAGTGCAGCCTGGGTTATTTTTTTTTTCATACTCTTTATTGCATATCAAAAATATACATAATAATAATAATCACATTTACAATTTTTTACATTAATCATTCTATTCATCTACTCTATCTCTCACTAGTTCCTTCTCTACTATACCATTTACTCCAATTTTTTTGATATTTTGGCAGGTTTCCCCTACTTTCATATATACCTTTTTCATATGCTATGATATGGTAAACTGCATTCATCCATTCTCTGATAGAAGGAGTTATAACTTGCATCCATCTCTTAGCAATTAGCTTTCGAGCCTAAAAAAGTGTTTTTTGCAAAAAGATATTTTCATGTTCTGACCATTCTTCATCATTCAACAACCCCAACAAACATACTTCAGGGGTACAAGTTACTGGTCTTTTAATCATTTCAGATAATTTTTTTATGACTTGACTCCAATATCCCATTACCTCCATACAGGACCAAATCAAATGGCAGAAATCCACTTCATCTTGATGACATCGCAAACATTCTAATGTTGACCTTCTACCCATTTTATATAGTCTAATAAGGCTAAGATATATCTGGTGCATTATATACAATTGTGTCATCTTGTTATTATCTATTGGTGATATCAACAAATGCAAGGAGCATATCTCCTCCAATTTCTTATCTGTCATTTCTGGGATCAAAACCTGCCATCTGTCTCTTACTTTCAATGGTTCTCTGCCTATTTTAGCTTGTAATAGAAATTAGTAAAATATTGATATCAGTCCCTTCGGCCCCTGTGACTTCAGAATTCCTATAAGGAGGTCTTTTGATATCTTAAGATTCATGTTGTTAATTCAGGTATTCAAATGTTTGCATAGTTCCGTGTTCATACAACTGCTTTAATACAACCACACCTTTCTGTCTCCAGAATTTTCCATCTGGATTTCCTCTTAGCTGTTCAAATGCTGGATTACTCCAGATGGAAATTTCCTGGGGAATATCCCTAAACCCTACTATTCCCTTAGCTTCTTTCCACACCACTCATGCCATTGTTAACATGGGGATCTTCATTTTAGGCAACCTCGCTGATTGTGCCTCCAATTCTACCACTAAATCTTCTACCTGGAGTATTTCCAATAGGTAATTTTCCACTCTTTTCCTGTTGTATCCATGTCTGTAGCTGTTTTAACTGTCCTGCCAGATAATATAAATATATATCTGGAAGTGCCATCTCTGCTTCAGTTTTCGATTGTTGTAATGTTGTTATTTTAAGTTTGGATCTACCGTAAGCTCATATAAATTTTATATATTTTCAGTTTAACTTTTTAAATATGGATTTTGGTATAACTACTGAAGAATGTGAGAATACATATAAACATTTGGGTAACACACTGTCTTAATAAAATGTATTCGAAAGCGGTAGCTTTGACCATATGCTCAACTTGCGTTTAATATGTTACAATAAGGGATTTACATTCATTGCCAGAGATTCCTCGGGATCCAACGTGATTTGAATGCCCAAATATTTAAATGAATCCATTGTCTTCAACGAGGGAAATTGATCTACATTCCTCTGTATTTCATGTCTAAGTGGCATTAAAACAGATTTCTACCAATTGATTTTAAACCTGAGTATTTCCCGAATGTATTTATTAGTTTCATTGCTTCCATTAAGGAGTTTTTTGTGTCTCCCATATACAATATTAAAGTATATCATCCGTATAAAGACCAATGACCTCCTTCCTATTTCCCATCACTATTCCTTTAATTTCCTCTAAATTCCTAAACCTCAAAGCAAGAGTCTCTACTGCAGTGGTTCTCAACTCCAGTCCTCAGGACCCACTAACAGGCCAGATTTTAAGTATTACCTTGGCGAGATGCAGACTAGAATACTGCAATCACTGAGCAGCAAATGAGATCACCTGTGATGTATTTCAGTCATCCTGCAAACCTGGCCTGTTAGTGGGTCCCGAGGACAGGAGTTGGGAACCACTGCTCTACTGCTATAGCAAAAAGATGGGGAGCTAGAGGACATCTCTGTCTTGTTCCCCTCTCTAATCTTATCGTGGATGACATTAATCCATTGACCAACAGAGTTGAACAAGATTGTCTATAGATTATGGCTATCCATTTTCTAAATTTTTCCCCGAAACCAAACCGTTCCAATGATTTCTATAAGTACAACCATTCAATAGAGTCAAATGCCCTGGCCATATCCAAAGATGCCAGGACACTCGACTATGGTATGTATTCCTTCATTTGTGCCATCAGTTGTGTTCTTATATTAATTGACGTTGACTTTCCTGGTATAAAACCAGTTTGAGCGCTATGAATAATTGATAAAATGATGTTATTAAGCTGTCTCGCTAAGATCTTCGCCAGTATTCTATAACCACTGTTAAGCAATGAAATTAGCTTATACAAGGCACTTTCACGTAGATCTTTATCCGGATTTGGTATAAGCACCACCAAAGCCTCATACATTGAACTGGCAATGATTCCCGCATTATAACTTCTGTATACATTCTAGTTCGAATTGGTGCTAGAATATCTATGTATCGATTAAATACCGCCAACGGAATCCCGTCAGGGCCAGCTGATTTCCCTGATGCTAATAATCTCACAGCATGCCACACTTCCTATTCTGTAATCTCCTTATCCATCATACTAACTTTTTCTTCAGTAGATTTAGGATATTCTATTTCATTCATGTATTGCTCCATCTCCCTCTCTGTGCAAGTTAGCCTTGTCCTATACATAGAGACATAATACTCATGGAAACATTTAATTATCTCATCCATCGCATACAACTCCCCAGCTCTATTTCTAACTTTATATACTACCAATGATGTTAATTGTTATTTAACCATATGGGCTAATAATTTACTCGCTTGAATCCCTTGTTCATAATTCTGCTGATTTCTGAACAAAATCTTTTAGCGTTAACTTCAGCTTGTATCTTATACAGCTGTGTACATTCTCTCACCTTTCTTTATTACTCCTTGATGGATCCCCTATATATTCTGTCTCCCCTTGCACACAATTTTCAGCTAGTTCTTCCTCTTCCCGCCTATTAGTTTTCTTAATATATGCTATTGTAGATCTCAAAGCTCCCCTTAGGTATGCCTTAAGTGCATCCCAACAATTACCGCTCATTGGTAAATCTCCATGGGCTTCCAGGAACATTCTCAGCTGGTCCAGTATTCGATCATTAATCCTGATGTGTGATAACCAGTAGGGGTGTATCTTCAATCCTGGTCATCTTCCACCTAAACCTATAGCCAGTTCAAATAGCAGAGGGGAATGATCTGACACTCCTCTGGTAAGGTATGTAATGGACTGCACCAATAGTAGTGTCCTATCACTACCCAGTGCCAGATCTATTCGGGAGAGTGACTCTTTCCCCATAGAGGCACACGAGTATACTCTATTTTCTAGGTAAACCTCATTTGGTTACTAAACCTGCGTGCCCCTGGGTTTTTATCAGTTTGCTTTTTCTGTATGTTGATTGTAGAGAATAAAAAAGGTATATAAATGACCTCTTTGAAAATATATTTTTCAAGCAAAAATGTTATTATTCTAAAATGAAAACTAGATCTGCACAGGCAAAATAATTTTTTTTTTTCGTTTCTGATCTTAACAAGCTATCATTATTTTGCATTTCTTCTTCAATTACATTTTCGGGTACACTGCAAAGTTTCCACGTAGAAACTTATTTCAGGTATGCTACATGAATCTGAAAGAAAATGAACCTTTACGCTATCATATAGTTTGAGTGCAGTCTGGGTTATTTTTTATGATTAAAAAGAACAAAATGACATTAGCCAGAGGCATTTGTACAAAAAGGCTCATTTTGCGCTCACACCTCTTTACTCCATGCTGTGCACATGTAGCTTGGAAAAAGCACATTACCCCTAGGCAAATTTTGATTGCAGTTATGATAATATTTTGTGAAGGAAACAATACTTTGACAAATGTAAGTGAATACAGAATCAGTATTCTAAGATCGGGTCACTTTTGCATTTAATTATCTGGTACATTGGAGACCTACTTCTGCTATTATAGACACTTGACAAATTTGATTCTCAGGTTGGCAAGATATGATTTCAAAAGAAATGTATTCATTAAAATGTATATATAATGTACCAGTAGCATATCAGGTTTGTATAGTTTTAAATGCAAAATGCCTAGGGTTTTTTTTATACCCAGCAGGTGACTGTCTAAAACGTGAACATAAAACAATTATTTGTAGAGAGAAGAAAAATCAACTGATATAAAATACATCTGCTTTTACTTGCTAGGAAAGCTGAAACGCTAGCACTAAAAAACTGAAATAAAAATAAAATGTATAGAAAAATAAGAGCTATTGTTCTCACAGTAAAATATTTTATTTGAGGTCTCCTGAGTGATAGAGGGGTGAAGTAAATAATAGAGGTATGGGTTATGCTGCTGCCTTCAGGAGGCAGACACTAGCAAACAACAAAAATGTTGAAACGGTGAAGGTCCAATGACCATAACCCTAACCAGCATGCCTCAGTTTCGTGAACAAGCAGCACATTGGACCAAGACACATATGGTTAGGACCTGTGTCCCTCAATGGACTTCACCTAAAAATACACAGCTTGCTGGACCCAAAGCAGCATTGCTTTACTGAGGGCAGATCGGGCAGATTGGGTCAGACAAATCTGATTGAATTTTTTAACTATATTACCAATGTTTTGGACCAGGGTGGGCTGTGCTGTGGACACAGTGTATCTTGATTTCAGCAAGGCATTTGACACAGTTCCACATAATGATCTAATACAAAAGATGTACAAGCTAGGACTTAACCCTTGAGTGGTTCAGTGGATATGTTCAGTGGAGGAACGTTGTTTCATTTACACTATGTACTGCATCAGCTATATATGGTTGAAATGACAATAAAAAGCTTCTTCTTCTTCTTCTTCTTCATATGCAGTTGGCTAAAGGATAGATCCTAGAGTGTGGTTGTAAATGGGGTTCACTCAGAACAGAGACCAGTCACTAGTGGGTACCACAAGGCTCTGTACTGGGTCCTGTTCTATTTAACCTTTATGTAAGTGATCTAAATAAAGGTTTGTTGGGCAAGGTATGTCTCTTTGCTGATGATACAAAGGTGTGTAATAGGGTTGATATCCCTGGAGGTGTCTGTAACATGGAACATGATTTGGCATTGCTGGAAGATTGGTCAAAGCAGTGGAGACTGCAGTTCAATATTTCTAAATGTAAAGTAATACATCTAGGGAAAAATAATCCCATTAGAGAGTCCAAAATTGGGGATACAGTGTTAGCCAGCACTGCAGAAGAAAACAATTTGGGGGTGCTTATTGCAAAATGAATAAACAGTGTGATCAGGCAGTGGGAAAAGCAAATAGAATTCTGGGATGTATCAGTAGAGGGTTCACCAGCAGGAGGAAGGAGGTTCTAATTCCTTTACAGTTGTGCTCATAAGTTTACACACCCTGGCAGAATTTATGATTTCTTGGCCATTTTTCAGAGAATATGAATGAGAACACAAAAACTTTTCTTTCACTCATGGTTAATGTTTGACTGAAGCCATTTATTATCAATCAACTGTGTTTACTCTTTATAAATCATAATGGCAACAGGGACTACCCAAATGATCAAAAGTTTACATACCCTGGTGATTTTGGCCTGATAACATGCACACAAGTTGCCACAAAGGGGTTTGAATGGCTATGAAAAGTAACCATCCTCACCTGTGCTCTGTTTGCTTGTAATTAGTGTGTGTGTATAAAAGGTCAATGAGTTTCTGGACTCTTGACAGACCCTTGCATCTTTCATCCAGTGCTGCACTGATGTTTCTGGATTCTGAGTCATGGGGAAAGCAAACGAATTGTCAAAGGATCTGTGGGAAAAGGTAGTTGAACTATATAAAACAGCAAAGGGATATAAAAAGATATCCAAGGAATTGAGAATGCCAATCAGCAGTGTTCAAACTCTAATCAAGAAGTGGAAAATGAGGGGTTCTGTTGAAACCAAACCACGGTCAAGCATACCAACTAATATTTCAGCCACAGCTGCCAGGAAAAATATTCTGGATGCAAAGAAAACCCACAAATAACTTAAGGACTCTCTGAAAACATGTGGTGTGGCTGTTTCAAAATGCACAATAAGGAGGTACTTGAAGAAAGATGGGCTGCATGGTCGAGTCACCAGAAGAAAGCCATTACTACGCAAATACCACAAAGTATCCCGCTTAAAATACGCCAAACAGCACAGACAAGCCTCAAACTGTCTGGCACAAAGTCATTTGGAGTAATGAAACCAAAATTGAGTTTTTTGGCCACAACTATAAACGTTACATTTGGAGAGGAGTCAACAAGGCCCGAGAAACACGGAGGTGGATCACTGATGTTTTGGGGATGTGTGAGCTACAAAAGCACAGGGAATTTTGTCAAAATTGATGGCAAGATGAATGCAGTATGTTATCAAAAAATACTGGAGGAACATTTGCATTCATCAGCCAGGAAGCTGCGCATGGGATATACTTGGACATTCCAACGTGACAATGATCCAAACACAGGGACAAGTCGACCTGTCATTGGCTACTGCAGAATAAAGTGAAGGTTCTGGAGTGGCCATCTCAGTCTCCTGACCTCAACAGCACTGAGCCACTCTGGGAAGATCTCAAACTTGCAGTTCATGCTTGACAGCCCAAGAATTTCCAGGAACTGGAGGCTTTTTACTATGAGGAATTGGCAGCTTTACCATCTGAGAAGATAAAGAGCCTCATCCTCAAATACCACAAAAGACTTCAAGCTTTCATTGATGTTAAATACACGGTATTGAGAACTGGGGTATGTAAACTTTTGATCAGGGTCATTTGGGTAGTTTCTGTTGTCATTATGATTTTAAAAGGGTAAACACAGTTGATTGATAATAAATGGCTTCAGCCAAACACTAACCATGAGTGAAAGAAAAGTTTTTGTGCTCTCATTCATATTCTGTGAAAAATGGCCAAGAAATCATCAATTTTGCCAGGGTATGTAAACTTATGAGCACAACTGTATATAAAACTTTAGTGAGACCTCATTTAGAGTACTGTGTCCAGTTCTGGAGGCCTCACTTACAAAAAGATATTGATAAGATACAGTAGAACGAGTTCAGAGATGGGTAACAAAAATGGTGAAAGGTCTGGGGGATAAAACATATCAAGAGCGACTTCAGGAACTTAATATGTACAATCTGGAGGAAAGAAGAGACATTATTTAAACCTTTAAATACATCAAGGAGGTGAATAAGGTTCAGGAGGGCAGTCTTTTCAATATGAAACCAAAATCAAGAAGACGTGGACATGACCTCAAGCTAACTGGAGGGAAGTTCAAAACTAATCTTAGAAAGTATTATTTTACTGAAAGGGTGGTTGATGATTGGAATAAACTACCGACAGAGGTTGTGAGACAGTCAACAGTAAATTGCTTCAAACATGCATGGGATAAACATAAATCTATAGTCAGACAATGAGGTTAATGTGAAAACAAAAAACAAAAACAAAAAAAATAAATAAATAAATAAAAAAGGGCAGACTCAATGGGCTACTCAGTCTTTTTCTGCCTTCACTTTTCTATGTTTCTATGACACCAATGATGGGGGCACAATTCCTCCCAATGACACCGATGATGAGGCACAATTCCTACTAACAACACCAATGATGGGGGACAATTCCTCCCAATTACACCAGTAATGGGGCACAATTCTTCCCAATGACACCAATAATGAAGGATTGTTTACTCCCATTGATGCTGGGACATTTTGTACTACTGATGGCCCTAGTTCAGCCCCCCTAAAATCTGAAGGACAGTAAACTGGCCCCTTGTTTAGAAAGTTTGGAGACCCCTGGTCTAAATCATAGTGACACAGGAATGAAGTGTTTCACAGACATACAGGATGTACACACGCTGATGGGAGGGGGAACAGTCACAGAGATCCAACATATGTGGAAAAACCAAAGGAACATTTTTGCAGAAGGCCAGAGAATAATTTGAGAATGAATAGGAAATTAATTCTGCAAGGAAGGACACCAACAGGGAGTCTGGTGTAGCAGGTTCCTTGTCAGGGGCACCACAAGAGGGGGACTGTCATTAAAGGGCATGAACCTTAACAGCAAATGGAGGACAACTAAATAAACACCAAAAACAGTGCAACACATAGGGACAACTAGGTCCAACAGCAAGCTGGTTAATAATGTAAATATGCAAACATTGAAGGCAAAGGCAAAGCAGTTAAAGATATTTATTAATCTATCTGCTGCAAATAACAAAATCACCGGAACCTCAGGCCTCTAATGCATTATGAGCTTCATAAGGGTTACAAGGTGTGAGGATTTATTCACACACATGCTAATGCTAATGCACACAGCCTAAACACTTGTAAAGAATTAGCATCATTCACAGGAAAACAAAAAAACACAGTTAAATTGCGTTATCATTCCTGTCAGAGAGTATCAGATCTGTACTTTGATACAAATCCAACATACAATGATAATGTTAAAACTAAAATATATATATATATATATATATAATATAAAATAAAAAAACATAAAAAAATCAAGTTACTCCCAATATAAAGTCAGATCCTAAGGAATTATTTAAATCCAATCTAATCAATTGTTATCACCCGCCCATACATTACACTAAAATTATTAAATGTATGAGTTCAATATTTAAAATATTGCTAAAATCATTGGTGTACATATTATACAAAAATATAGGTATACATTTTTTCCCATGTTAAATAACCCAATAGGATGGAAATTCAGTAAAACAAAACACACAACCCTTGAGCCAATCTTTAATCTCTAGTGTTTAGAGACCTATAAGAAAGGGGAAAATACCAATAACCCTCTCTCCATACGAGTGAAAAATATCAAAATGTAATTCCTCTGGTATAAATATATTTAAAATGAAGATTCAAAATATTTTACAATGACGTAAAATAGAAAATCTATCACCTCCTCTGGTGAATGTGTCCACACAATCAAACATTTGCATTTTTAAAGATCTTGTATTAATAGCATGTGCATCAATATAGTGTTTAGCCACATAACGAAATTAGTTCTTTAATAATTTGGATGTCTCATAGATGATCTCCAAATCTGTTGCATAACCTCCTGGTTGTGTTACCCATATACAGCATCTTTCAAATATCACAGGTATCGCATGTCATCAAATTTCAAAAAAGTTGTAACGTTGTGTAAAATCGACATAAAAACAGAATGCAATGAATTGCAAACCTCATAAACCTAAATTTTATTCACAGTATAAAATAGAAAACACATCAAATGTTTAAATTGAGAAAATGTACCATTTTAAGGAAAAAATAAGGTAATTTTGAAATTGATGGCAGAAACACATCTCAAAAATGGGTTACATTCATAACAGCAGTGGTTACTAGTGATCTGTGATTGGCTACAGCTAATCACATGGTACAGGGGGCTGTAATTGGCCTAGGTACCATGTAATAGCTGTGGGGCAATCACATCATTACTGTATAGGAAGCATAGATGCTGTGAATGACATTGATTCATAATAGCTTTGTTGACTATGTGATCGCATAGCGATCACATGATCCCCGAGCCGCTCAAAGAGGCCAGGTACCAGGAGCCCCAGGCTGGATCACGTAAATGTACGTGATCCAGCCTGCCCATGCCACCCGCCCACAGTAAATGTACTGTGGGCAGTCGGCAAGTGGTTAACCACTTAATGTCCACCCCATAGCAGTTTTTTTGCTATAGGGCAGCTCTCCTGTGCAGAATCACGTATATATATATGATTCTGCACTTCTGCCTGCAGGTGGCGTGCACGCGCCGCCAGTGGGCCGCTTCTGCTGTGATAATTCCCAGCAGAAGCCGACCTGTGGATGGTGGGCGCTCAATGTCTTCCGGGACCCGCTGATCATTGGCAATACAAATAGAAATGAGATATGCCTATGTAAGCAAGGCATTTCTCAGTTCTGATAAGGAGGAAGGGATGTTTTCTATATCTTTGCAAAGCAGGGACTAGAATCCATCTCTTCCCCTAATAAAAGCAGCACACTGTGTACACAAAAACACTGGTTAGGCACACATTTAACCCTTTGATCACCCTAGATGTTTAACTCCTTACCAGACAGTGTCATTCATGCAGTGACAGTGCATATTTTTAGCACTGATCACTGTATTAGTGTCACTGATTCTTGCAGAGTGTCAAAAGTGTCAGTTAGTGTCTGATTGTCTGCTGCAATATCGCAGTGCAGCTGTAAGTCACTGATTGCCGCCAGTACTAGTATAAAAAAAGAAAAAAAGAAAAATTCCATAAATAGATCCCATAGTTTGTAGACACTATAGCGTTCACGTAAAAACCAATCAATATTTCCATGTAACATGAATCACGAAATAGAACTGGTAAATTTTGACTTATAATGTTTTTCACTTGTTTACTTTCCATACTGTAGAAAAGACTAAGCCAAGGTACAAAATTCACAGTGAAAACAAATATCTTATTGTCTTTCTCTTCCAGAGTAATACAGGAAATAAGTCATTCATAGGGATGTAAAAAAAGCAATCCAGCTGCTGGATGGGTAATTGTCACTGTGAAATTCAACAGATGTGAAATTAGCCAAAGGAAAATTTTGTCCAAGGACAGAAAATATTTGAGGAGGAATAAAAAAATTGCTTCTGCAAGGACAGCTAAAGGGAGTTTAGTGTATCAGGGTATGTCAGGAGCACTACAAAGGGAGGGCTGTTGTTAAGGGGTATGAACAGCAAGTGGAGGATACCTAAAGCACAAAAAAAACAGGTAGGCACAACTAGATCCAACAGCAAGATTGTCAAAAATGTAAATATGTAAACATTGTAGAGAAATACCACATATGCTAGAAAAACATCTCTAATTATTGCCAACAAAAAGAGACATGGAAGCAATGCTTCAGAAAATGGAAGATAGTCATAGAAAGGACATTAATGAGCTATGATTTAGTCTTCAAATCTTCCATGACCGTTTAGAGGAAGTGGAAAAAGTTATCCCACCTATATTGAAGATGCAAGAAAATCATCAGCTGGCGACTCTTGACCATCATGCCCAAATCCAGGCACTTTGGTCCCATGTCGATCACCTAGAGGATCACCATCGATGAAATAATATTTGTATCAGGGGTTTACTTGAGTTAATAAAAATGGAAAACTTAACACCTACAGTGACTAATATCTTTAATACTATTAGGCAAAGCGGCCACAGACCCAATCGACATAGATAGGGTCCAACGAATCCCCGGATTTCGTAACCCTTCTGCTACACTCCCCCGTGATGTTATATGTCGAGTGCACTTTTTTAAACAGAAGGAAGCAATACTTACTAAAACACGGGAGAACAACACTATAGACTTTGAGGGTGCACGAGTCACCATGTACCAAGACTTGTCGAAACAGACCTTGGCCAAGCGAAGAGCGCTCTGGCCTTTAACAAAAGCCCTCCAGGAAGTGGAGATTACATATCGATGGGGCTTTCCATTCCACTTACAGACAAAAAAAAATGGGCACTCACTTATCCTCCACTCTCCTTCGGACCCTCCAGCTTTTGCCAAAAATCTTGGGCTTCCCCTGATGGATATGGATCCTTGGTCTGATCCCCAAATGCTGACCTTTCCAGAGCCATATGTGTGGGAACCTTGGCAACACGCTCATCCCTCAAATAGAAAGTCATCCAGACCATCTGAGAGTGGTCGTCCTAAACGATAGTTGCTGAGATGATTATTGGGAGAGGAAAGATGGGCTAGCTGGGGGGGGGGGGTGATCTAGGTTAAATGAGTTTATAAGGCTATAGATTCTCTGTTTATTAGACTATTCACTATTTGCGGGCCTTTTTTCAAATTTTTTTTTTGTGTCATCCATGCATGTACTGTATATGTCTGTGTTTGTGTATATGTATATATATATATATATATATATATATATGTGTGTGTAGACACATGTGTATATATGAGGTTTGCAACTGAATACAGTAATGTGCTGAAAATGTATTGCCGAATGTTTCGGATGGCTGGGGGGACTCGGGGGGGATGCAAGCACCATCGAGTAAAGTTATAGGAACATTTATTCCTTGCTGGAATTTTTTTTCGCTTGGTGCCCGCATTACCCCCAATGGCCCCAGGGGAACCTCTGTAGAATCTTTGCTCCTCGCGTACTATCTGCTGTTTAACTCTTTTTTTTTGTTGTTGTTGTTTTTGGCATGTGTGTGTATGCATATATGTGTTTGTATGTGTATGTGCAGACACATGTGTATATATAAGGTGCACAACTGAACATAGTAATATGCTAAAAAGTTATTTTTTGCGATACGGCACTGCGTTACTTTAACTGACAATTGCCATGTGATGCTGTACCCAAATAAAATTTATGTCCTTTTTTTCCACAAACAGAGCTTTCTTTTGGTATTTGATCACCTCTGCGGTTTTTATTTTTTGCGCTACAAACAAAAAAAAGGCCGCCAAAATTAAAAAAAAAACAATGTTTATTACTGTCTGCTATAAAACATATCCAATAAAAAAATCGAAAAAATCTAATTTCTTCATCAATTCAGGCCAATATGTATTCTGCTACATATCTTTGGTAAAAAACAAATAAGTGTATATTGATTGGTTTGCGCAAAAGTTATAGTGTCTACAAACTATGGGATAGATTTATGGAATTATTTTTTTTTTTTTTACTAGTAATGGTGGGGATCAGTGACTTATAGCAGGACTGTGACATTGCAGCGGACAAATTGGACACGAAGTGACACTTTTTGGGGACCAGTGACATTATTACCGTGATCAGTGCAAAAATATGTGCTGTCACTGTACTAATGACACTGGTAGGGAAGGGTTTAACATCAGGGGCGATCAAAGTGTTAAATGTGTTCCTAGGAAGTGCTTACTAACTGTGTGGAGGTTGCTTGTACTGTGGGAAGGCAGGGATCTGTGTTCCTGCTAAGCAGAAACACAGGGTCACAGTCTTCCCTTGTCACAGAAAGGCAATCTGCCTTGTTTACAGATTGCCATTCTGCCTGCCTCCCAAACGATTGGTGAGACCCTTGATTGGCTCCTGCTGTGTCCAATCACAGCGGGAGTGGGTTGCCGGTGGCGTGCCACAGACCTGGAAAGTGCAGAGTCACATACAGGTACAGGAGAGCCGATTATGTACTGTCGACAAGGTGTTAATGCAGTCAAAAACAAATGTCGATTTGATTAGAAAATTGAAGGAATATTCTGAAAAACGAGAATTTTAGAACAAAATTCTACTAGTGATTGGTCATCTTAATTATTATTGTACTTCATTCTTCTGCATTTTCAAACCTCTCATCACTTCTTCCCTATCTTTTCTCCTCACATACCTATATCCACTTCAAGACCAGACTGTTTCACCCTCTTCCTGTCCCCTTTATTCCAGGCCATTTTTCAAATTCCATTACTGTCACACTTTGAAAATGTTTTCTGCTACATTTCTTTGGTAAAAGGAGCCCACAACAGTGTATATTATTTAGTCTGTGTGAAAGTTTTAGAATCTACAAGCTATGGTATATATAGTTGAAAATTGATCAATTCTGATGTACTAACTACTTAGCTCATTTCTTGAGGCCCTAATATGCCAGAACCATACAGATATCATTCAAATAACCCATTTTTGGAAAGTAGACATTCCAAGGTATTTAGTAAGAGGCATGGTGAATTTTTGGATCTTGTAATTTTTTTGTCACAATTTTTTGGAAGATGAAGAAATTATTTTTTTTACAAAGCTGTCATTTTAACAATGTATTTCTCATACACAGCAAAGGCATACCCCAGGACAGGAGGAACAACCACTAATTTTGGAAAGAAAACACCCCAAGGTATTTTCTGAAAAAAATAATGGGGTTGATTTACTAAAACAGGAGAGTGCAAAATCTGGTGCAGCTCTGCATAGAACACAATCAGTTTCTAAGTTTTTTTTTTTTGTCAAAGCTTAACTGAACAAGCTGAAGTTAGACGCTACCATGGCTACCATGCATAGCTGCACCAGATTTTGCTTTCTTGAGTTTTTGAGTCTTTTGAAAATTTAATTTCTTGCCAAAAACTTTTGGAAAATACAGTACAAAGTTGTCAATTAATAAGATATTTCTAACACATATCATAGGCATACTTAGAATTACACCAGAAAAAATACAGTTTGCTACTCCTCCCGAGTATGGGGATACCACATGTGTAAGACTTTTTCACAGCTTAGCCACATAAAGAGGCCCAAAGTCCAAGGAGCACCTCCAGACATTGCAGGGGCATCTAATTTCCTGACTACCTATGACATTTTTGGAGGCCTTGGAGCACCAGGACAGTAGAAACACCAACAAAAGTTCATCTTTTGTCACAATTTTTTGAAAAATGTGGAAACATAATGAAAGTTAATTTTTTACACAAAGCTGACAGTTTAATAAGATATTTTTCACACACAGCATGGGCATTCTTATAATTACAACCCAAAACACATTGTGCTACTCCTCCCGAGTATGGGGTACTGTTTGGACTGATTATGTACCAGACATTGAATCTTGTGTATCACATAACTCAACCAATCATATCAAAACCAATGAGCTGTAATGGTCTATATGAGTGGTCAGGGAAACTATAGCAGCTCTTGTTCCTATAAGCCAAGCAATCCAACCCTACTGGTAGTTGGCTGCCCCCAGCAATGCCATGTTCACTGGTCATGAAGTACAGGAGAATGAAGAAAAGAAGAAGAAAATAGTTCCTGTGGTTCCAGGAGTACAGTTGTTCACAGACAATGGCTGGGACTGGTGTCTTACAGGAACATAGTCAGTCAGACGTGTAGATGGGTCAGTTCAGGCAGCAGACAGAGACATGGTCAGCAAACAGGCAAAGGATTGGTCCAAGCATCAGACAGGAAACAAGCAAAAGCGGCGGTGGTGATCAAAAACACTGATTTTAGCTACACTGGTCTGGGGACACTATGACTGGTATGGTGGTGATTGGAGACACTGTGACTGGCTGCACTATTAGAGTTTATTCACATGTTAGGTTGGGAGGGGGGGCAGTAAAGCCTGGCAGGTGAGCTACAGTTTTACCACCCCTCAACTGCAACTACCTTTAGCTGCAGAGACAGTGCCACAGCTGTGATGCTTTGTTTTGCAGCTGTGGCAAGAATGATATCCATTTAAGTAAATAGGGGCACTTGTGCTGAGTCCAAGGGGTTAAAGCAGTTGGTGAAGATGTGATACAACACGTCCTCACCGCCTGTCAAATACTCTCTGAAGAGTGATATGAACACAGAGCATTGCACATGTGAACAAGCCCTTATGGTGACATTGGGACTGTGTCAATGATTAGGGACACTGTGAGTGATGTGGTGGTGATCAGGGACACTGTGACTGGAGTATGTGAGCAGGGACACTGTGACTAGTGTGGCAGTGATCAGGGACACTGCCACTGATGTGGTGGTGATTAGGGGCACTGTGGGGTTGATTTACTAAAGCTTGAAAGTGCAAAATTTGGTGCAGCTCCACACAGAAACCAATCAGCTTCAAGGTTTTATTGTCAAAGCTTGATTGAACAAGCTGAGGTTAGAATCTAAGTGATAACGCAATGCCACAAACCCGAATACTATTCCAGTCCTTCTAACATCTAAATGTGATCTTTGGTATTCATAAGATAAGAGGGCAGTCTTTGTAGCAACGATTGTAACAATCAAGTCAAGTCAACCACTTAAAGCGTTACTAAACTCAAGACCCTGCATTCACTATATTTGGTCTCCCACAGTACACGGAACATGGAAATGAGCAAATATAAACTACTTAATACAGTGCCTTGAAAAAGTATTCATACCCCTTGAAATTTTCCACATTTTGTCATGTTACAACCAAAAACTTAAATTTATTTTATTGGGATTTCACGTGATAGACCACTGCAAGTGGCACATAATTGTGAAGTGGAAGGAAAAAGATAAATGGTTTTCAACATTTTTTACAAATAAGTATCTGAAAAGTGTGGCGTGCATTTGTACTCAGTCCCCCTGAGTCAATACTTTGTAGAACCACCTTTAACTGCAATTACAGCCGCAAGTCTTTTTTGGGTTATTTCTACCAGCTGTACACATCTAGAAAGTGACATTTTTGCCCATTCTTCTTTGCAAAATAGCTCAAGCTCTGTCTTGCAACAGATTCTCAATTGGATTCAGGTCTGGACTTTGACTGGGCCATTCTAACACATGAATATGCTTTGATCTAACCCATTCAATTGTAGCTCTGGCTGTATGTTTAGGGTCGTTGTCCTGCTGGAAGGTGAACCTCCGCCCCAGTCTCAAGTCTTTTGCAAACTCTAACAGGTTTTCTTCTATTACCCTGTATTTGGCTCCATCCATCTTCCCATCAACTCTGATCAGCTCCCCTGTCCCTTCTGAAGAAATGCGTCCCCACAACATGACACATACATAGCACACATAGCGTTCTGCTTTTAGGCCAAATAGGTAAATTTAAATGTACCGGCCTGTTCCTCTCGTAATTAGTCTCTTCGTCGGTTCTCCGGCTACCATTGAGACCTCCTCGACGTCGCTAGGTATTGAGTCCTCCTTAGACAGGTGTCCCGTTGATAATCAGCACGTGGGGTGTTTAAATTTAAATGGATAAACCGGATTTTCGTCTTGCGATA
>BLSH010098832.1:293814-315241 GCA_018402905.1 Glandirana rugosa | reverse complement strand
AAATGTCACTTCCATCATTAGAGAGATATATACATAACTTCTGTGGAACCTTCTATAATACCCTGAAATTCTCTTTTATTCTTGTAAAGTAAGTGACCAGTGTAACTAGTAGTGGTGTGGACTTAACGTAATAGGTTACAAAGAACAAAGGAAATACCAACACTATTTCGTACAAATAGCACACTTTGCGTAGTGGAAAGGACACGGAAACATTCAACAAAAATACTGGAGGATAATTATGTAAAAGTAACGTAACTCAAACCCACACGTCGGTAAGGAGGAAAAAGAGGTACTTGAGGTAAACTTCATGAAGGAATTGAGTGGGGTGCTTGCCCTGTCGTTGCAGCAGCATAGTTCATGGAGAAAAAGGAGGAATGGCTGCACACCCAAACTCAATGCAATGAAAATGTATTAATAGGAGGTCATAAAAACAACTTACAAAGGCACAGGAAAGGTGATGCGTTTCACACGATAAACATGCTTTATCACAACCATAAAGGAAACAAGAAACATTGGATAATGCAATTCAGGTGTGGTGATGATCAATGTGACCAGTGAATGAAATGTTCTTATTTTCTCTTAAAGTCCCATAATATCTTCCAAGGTGTCTTCAATACATATATAGAGAGATTACTACCTTCACTGTAAAACATACATGTTGCCATGTCATGACAAAAAGATATAAACAGCGAAAACAAGCAAATAATCATGTACAGCAAGAATGCATGATAAACATAGAAGACAAATGTAATGTATAAAAGAAACCAAATAAGAACAAAACAGAAACAAAAAAAAATGCTAAATATTGCAAAATATTGCAAGATAATGCAAAATACTGTAAAAATACAACAAGCATACAGCAAAACCCTTAAGTGGCATAAATCAACAGTTCTAAAAGAAAAATCATTGACATATATAATGGTAAAATAATAAATTTAAGTCTGAAAATGACCAGAACCTTTTTGTCATGACATGGAAACATGTATGTTTTACAGTGAAGGTAGTGATCTCTCTGTATATGATTGAGACACCTTGGAAGACGTAATGGGACTTTAAGAGAGAAAAGAAGAACATTTCATTCACTGGTCAGAATGATCATCACCACACCTGAATTGCATTATCCAATTATTATGTGCTGTGTTTTTTGTATATATGTACCAGTGCTTCTTGTGTCCTTTATGGTTGTGATAAAGCATGTTTATCGTGTGAAACGCGTCACCTTTCCTGTGCCTGTGCCTTTGTAAGTTGTTTTTATGACCTCCTATTAATACATTTTCATTGCATTGAGTTTGGGTGTGCAGCCGTTCCTCCTTTTTCTCCATGAGAGAACTGGGAGTTTGCAGTTTGAGATTTGGTGCAGAACCAGAAGAGAGGACTGTGGGAAGGGCAGTGGAAAAAGTCATTGCAGCCAGGCAGGCTGGCAGGGCCTGAAGAGAGCTATCTGGGATTGGTAGCTGAATAGAGGACAGTTAGCACTGGAACTATTTCTACACCACAGGGGCCTGAGGTCCCTGCCCGCAAAAGGCAATCCACTGAGGCCTGGCTGAGTCAGTGTCAGGCCTAACCATGTGGTGCTAGCTGGTCTGGGAATCTGCAGCAAGTGAAGTGCTGGAGGAGTGAGGGAGAAGAGGTCTTCAGCAAGTGTTGTGCTGGAGAGAAGACAAGAGTGTATATACAGAATTGTATATAGCGGTCCCAATCAAGTTATACCGAATCTTTCTGGGCATCCCATCATTTCCCTTTCCCATCCAAGTTCAATCCCCTCAATAAAACAACAAAAAAACAAAACTTATGGACTGTTCTATGTCTCTGAGTGTCTGAGAGATGGATGTCGGGCTGGGCAGGGTGGCAGGTGAACCACTACATTCGGCAATCACTACAGGGGCATGGCTACATTTGGGTGATCAGCTTTAACCACTTCAGCCCCGGAAGGATTTCCCACTTTAAGACCAGAGCACTTTTTGCGATTCGTCACTGCGTCGCTTTAACTGACAATTGCGCGGCCGTGCGACATTGTACCCACACAAAACTTGTGTCCTTTTTTTCCCACAAATAGAGCTTTCTTTTGGTGGTATTTTATCCCCTCTGCGTCATTTCTGATCGCTGCTATAAACAAAAGAAGAGCGACAATTTTGCAAAAAAACTAATTTCTTAAATACATTTTGCTAAAGTACAAATCTAAAAAAATATATAAAAAAACATTTTTTTCCATCGGTTTTGGCTGATTTATATTCTTCCTCATATTTTTGGTAAAAAAAAAAAAAAATTGCAATCTGCATTTATTGATTGGTTTGCGCAAAAGTTACAGCGTTTATAGATGATGAGAATTCATATCTGGGGTTTTTATTTTGTTTTATTTTTTACTAGTAATGGTGGCGATCTGCGGTTTTTAGCAGTACTGCGATATTGCAGCGGACATGTCGGACCATTTTGACACTTTTTTGGGACCATTGGCATTTATACAGCGATCAGTGCTATAAAAATGCACTGATTACTGTGTAAATGCCATTGGCAGTGAAGGGGTTAACCTGGAGGG
This sequence comes from Glandirana rugosa, assembly GCA_018402905.1. Taxonomy (NCBI): domain Eukaryota; kingdom Metazoa; phylum Chordata; class Amphibia; order Anura; family Ranidae; genus Glandirana; species Glandirana rugosa. The sequence continues at coordinate 312,705 of BLSH010098832.1, read as the reverse complement.
GGCGCTCTAAGGTTTAACTGTGTTCCCCGGGCGTGTTCTAACTGTGTGTGGGCTGGCCTGGCTGGGGGAAGGGAGTGATCACGGCATCCATATACAGGAAGCCTGTGATCACAGCCCTTCCCCCTCTAACAGGATCCTCCGTTCTTTCACTGCACGGGGGGGTCATCGCGGGTAGCCGGCGGCGATCGAGTCCACCGTACCCGCTCCCTGGCCCCCCCGGACACAGTGAGCACGCAAGCCCACAGTGAGGGATATCGCAGCCGCCGTCATATGACGGCGGTTTGCGATATCGAGCCACTCTGTCGCCGTCAGACTGCGGTCGGTGGCTGACAAGTGGTTAAGCAGAGAGCTTGCAGAAAGGTATATGCCAAAGTGTTTAACTTCCTCCCGCCCGCGCCATAGCCGAATGACGGCTACAGCGCGGCTCTAAAATGCCGGGAGGACGTCAATAGACGTCCTCCCATTTGGCTTGTGCTGGGCGCGCTCCCGCGGGCGCAAGCGGCACGTGCACGCACCGCTCGCGCCCGCTGGAGCGTGCCCGCGGGTCGGGAGGACCCGATGTCCGCCGGAGACCCGCGATCTCCTTTCAGAGAGGAGGAACGGGGAACCGCCGAAGTAAACACGGCGGTTCCCCGTTCTGTGAATGGGACATGACAGATCTACTGATCCCTGTCACTGGGATCAGTTAGATCTGTCATGTCCCGACCAGCCCCGCCCCCCCACAGTTAGAACACACCCAGGGAACATTTGTTAACCCCTTCACTGCCCCCTGCTGGTTAACCCCTTCACTGCCAATGACATTTATACAGTAATCAGTGGACATTTAAATTTCTGATCGCTGTATAAATGTCATTGGTCCCAAAAATGTGTCAAAAACGTCCGACATGTCCGCCCCGATATCGCAGTCCCGATAAAAATCGCAGATCGCCGCCATTACCAGTAAAAAAAAATAAATAAATAAAAACGCCATAAATCAATGTCCATAGTTTGTAGGCGCTATAACTTTTGCGCAGCCCAATCAATAAACGCCGATTGCGATTTTTTTTACCAAAAATATGTAGAAGAATATAAATCGGTCAAAACTGATGAATAAATTCGTTTTTTTATTTTTGGATATTTATTATAGCAAAAAGTAAAAAATATTGTTTTTTTTTCAAAATTGTCGCTCTTTTTTTGTTTATAGCGGCGATCAGAAATGACGCAGAGGGGATCAAATACCACCAAAAGAAAGCTCTATTTGTGGTAAAAAAAGGACGCAAATTTTGTTTGGGTACAACGTCGCACGACCGCGCAATTGTCATTCAAAGAGCGACAGCGCTGAAAACTGAAAATTGGTTCGGGCAGGAGGGGGGTTTAAGTGCCCAGTAAGGAAGTGGTTAAGGGCTTCTTGCCCATGTTTATTCATCAGCATTGCAGCAAACACAACCAAATCAAGGAGTTTCCTCACAAGGGTAAGTACTCACGGTCTAATAAACAACAAAACATTATTTAGCCTCCTAGGTAGTCATATGTAGCAAAGTCAAGAAACAAAGCTGCACTTTAAGGTCACACCATGGAGTTTAATACATGTAGTTGGCTTCGTAGTTGGCCTGTACAGTTTAGGAGATATCCCCTGTATTTTGCATGTGCCGACGTCATTGGCACATGCGCACTGAAGAATTGGCACCCTGGGTAACCCCGGGTGCCGTTTCTTCTGTATTCGTGCCGTAAATGACGGCTCCTGTGCGCATGCACAGGAGTGATGTCAGCGCAGCTCCGCCAATCACAGTGCTGGAGCCCGCTCTGTGATTGGACGGAGCCGCAGACCCGGAAGACTGATGTCGCCGGTCACAGCGGTGTGCCGAGACTGCTGCAACAGCTTCGTTCTAAGGTAAGTGTTTCATAATGAGCTAGTATGCTAGCTCATTATGCTTTTGCTTTGCAGGTTTTTTTTGGGGGGGGGTCTGGGGACGGCTTTACAACCACTTTAAGATATTCATAATAGTGTGTAGTATCCCATTCGAAGATTAATCTAATACTCTTCCCTTCTACTTAGGAGGGAGACGTGGTAGCTCCTTCTAATGTGTAGGTCATCTAAAAGAAGGCAAGTAGAGCAACGCATAGCCCCACACCTGAACATTCCCATGGTTGTTATCCAAGTACTGCAAAATTTTTTGAATTGAAAAAAAAAACCTGACAAAATATTGCCTATAGTCGGTGCTCTTCCTGATACAAATGTTGTAACTCCTGGATTGTTGCGAGACCCCACTGGGTCTGCTCAGACCTGAAGACATGTACCATCCATCCTGCATGCAGCCTTTCTCCAACATATGCACTGTTCATCCCAAGGTAAGATAAATTATCCCACAGGTGAAGGAAAAGGGTGTGACCCAAGCTTAAACCTCTGTATACTGCTAGAAACCTATAACTGCCACCAGTTTATCTTACGAAAGGTAAACTCCATCCACAACTCTCTCCAGACTGCCAAAGGCTGTTTGTTACGAAATATACAGTATATAGAGTATGCATCAGTTACTGTCCTCCCTATAATATATATCTATAGGAAACCCATGGACCGGCCACATAGGTTTATCCTGCACTTTTATTCAGCAATGCAGGAGGGCTTTGTACAGCAAGTCTGCAAAAAAAAATCTTTTTTTTTGAATTACTGTCTTTTTGAGTTACTAACTAACTAAGTTATTGACTAAATGGTGCCACCTAATGGTGCCACCTAATCGGTTCCTAATGGGTTCCCGAAAAGAGACAGCACTTGTATCTTTATGTGTGTTCTGTCAGCACTCAGCCTTTTCATACAGCAGCATGTTCCCACAGCAAAGAGAGTGAGTGAAAGAGAGAGCTCAGAATGTCTGCCTTCAGTTTTGCACTGCTGCATCCTCTGCAGTATCTTTCTTCTAGTAAAACCCCAGCTGGTGTCCTTTTCTCTAGTAAATTTGGGTCTTGCCTTGCTATTTAAAATTGTTCTGCTGCTGGTCAATTTTACACTGCTGTGCCATCTGTGGTCTTTTAATTCTTGTAGTAAAACACCTGTCTTTACTCTTTGTTTCTAGTACATGGTATTAAATTCTTACTCAAAAATTCTTCTTCAAAAATTTCCTGCTGCTGGCCAATTTTACACTGCTGTATTATCTATGGTTTCTATGACCCCTGACAAAAAGTATGGAATCACCACTCTTGGAAAATGTTCATCCAATTGTTTAATTGTGAAAAAAAACGAATCACATACATGCCTCAAAGCTATTTTAATTTAACATTCCAACCTTCTGGCTTTAAAGTGGTTGTCAACCCTTGACAACCACTTTAACCTACAGGTAAGCCTATAATAAGGCTTACCTGTAGGTTCCCTGCATATCGGTTTAAGAGATATACAGTGTATATGCATGTGCCCACATCATCGGGCACATGCGCAGTGAAGAAATGGCCTCCGTGCGGTTTCCTCATTGAGATCATGCCACAATTGGCGGCTTCCATGCGCGGGAGTGACGACGTGCGACACCAGCTAGTCATAGAGTCGGAGTCCGTGACCCGGAAGCAAGAGGGGCAGAAGATGGATGCGCCTGGCGCGGGCTTCCAATGCAGGTAAGTGCCATATAATGGGCTAATATGCGATGCATACTAGCCCACTATGATTTTACATTGCAGGGTAATAAAGAGGAAGTAAAACCCTTAAAAGGAAGAAAACTGCAGTCAATTGCAATCGTTTTTGCAGATCAAGCAGAGGAAAGAAAATATTGAATTGGGATTGGGAGGAAAATATTATGGAATCACCATGTACATTGCAGTTCCAAAACAAACATCTGCATCAGATTACATCTGCTAATTAGTCTGCAGTTAAAAAAGAGTACTTGCACACCTCGTTGAGCTGTTGCACCAACCTAATCGACATGAATCATGGCTCCAACACGAGAGATGTCAGTTGAAACAAAGGAGAGGATTATAAAACTTCTTCAAGAAGGTAAATCATCTTGGAATGTTGCAAAAGATGGTTGTTTCCTGTCAGCTGTGTCTAAAATCTGGACCAAGTACAAATTATATGGGAAGGTTGTTAAAGGGAAGAAAACAAATGAGAAACAAATGGTTTCTGGAGTCAATGTCTGTGATGGAACAGTAAGACATTGCCTATAGCAAATGGGATTTACATACAGAAAAGCCAAAACAAAAACCATCACTAAGGCCCCTTTCACACTGCCGTTCCATTCAGGTCCGCCTGTCTGTTTTTCAGGTGGACCTGAACAGACACACCTTGCACTTCTATGGAGCGACGAATGTCAGCGGTGACATGACCGCTAACACCCACCGCTCTCCGATCCGCTCCTGCACAGCAAAACCCTATTTTTCCATCTGTATGGGATGGACGGTCCCTTTTCATCCGATTTCCCATAGAGGAGAGCAGGGCTCTGACAGATCCGTCCCTGCACAGTGAGTGTAGACGGATCTGTCACCCACCGGCTCAGCAGGGATCAATGGATCGATCCCTGCTGAGCAAAGCGGAGCCCGCACAAGGACACGGCCATGTGAAACCACCCTAACACCTAAACGGGAGAAAAAAAAGGTTACAGTGGGCTAAAGAAAGCAATCATGGGCTGTGGATGACTGGATGAAAGTGATATTCAGTGATGAATCACAAATCTGCATTGGGCAGGGTGATGATTTATTTTATTTCAGGTACTTATATAGTGCCGTCAATTTACACAGCGCATTACATATACATTGTAAATTCACATCAGTCCCTACCCTCAAGGTGATGCGGAAACCTTTGTTTGGCGCCGTTCCAATGAAATGTATGACGACGACTGCCTGAAGAAAACATGCAAATTTCCACAATCATTGATGATATGGGGTTGCATGTCATGTAAAGGTACGGACATTAAATCTTCAATAAATGCACAAGTTTATATTGAGATTTTGGATACTTTTCTTATTCTATCAATTGAAAGGATGTTTAGCGATGATATCATTTTTCACGATGAGAATGCATCTTGCCATAGGGCAAAAGCTGTGAAAACTTTCCTTCAGGAAAGACATATAATGTCAATGGCATGGCCTGCAATCCAATTGAAAATCTATGGTGGAAATTTAAAAAAAATGGTCCATGACAATGCTCCAACCTGCAAAGCTGATCCGGCAGCTGAATTAAGAGCGTTGGAGCCAATTTAACGAAGAATACTGTTTACCGATAGTTAAATCCATGCCTCATAGAATTCAAGCTGTTATAAAAACCTAGAGGTGGTGCAACAAAATACTAATGGTGTACTGTATTGTTTTGAGGAGTGTTTTGGCTGGAGGAAAACAGCAGCACTAAGATGCAACAAAGGAAGAAAAAACAGCAGAGGATTTTATAAAAAAAAAAAAAAAAAAAAAGCATGAGCAGACCCCCCTGCTGCATCAGAGCTGAATGTCAAGTTTGTTCCCCTTTTGTTTTGTCTGCATTTTCACAGCAGACTGTGGTGGACCCCTGTTGTCTATGGGCTGCCAGGTGTCTGTTTACATCGGGATACTCTTGATCTGTGTGGTCCTGTGTTTAGGTCTGGAAAAAATGGAACAGGACACACTGCCTTTCATCTTTTTTTCTGAACCTTGAGGGACTCAAAAGTAGGCAAATGTAAACAGACACAAGTTCATTTACATTCACCTGCCCATAGACCTGCATGTAATTTTCAAACAGATTTATCTGAAAAACTGACAGGCAGACCTGATTAAAAAGCCCTTGTAAAATAGTTCCTAATTGGTGTGGATCAGTTCCCTCATCCCTACTCCTGACTCACTGGACTTGTAACTCTAGGTTTCTAAGCATCCAATCCTGTACATTTCTGCTGCCACTGCTCTAAAAAATTGAAGACAGGTAGTAAAAGCTTCCAGAGATGGCAACACTATACCAGCAATGTGGGGGGCATAACCAACACCAGGCACCTGGGGTATATGCCGTGCATCTTCTGCTGGGTTCCCATGGGTCCCAACAGTGCTACCACCCACATTTAAAAAAACTATTAGCTGGTTCTTTAGCAAACTCCACACTCTGACAGGTGCCACACGCAATCAGATTTTGATTTCTATCCTCTAATGTGTAAAATAGAAATGTCAGCTGAAAAAAGATTGGGTATTCATGTCTAAATGCTGCACTCTGTGCTATGTGTAAAGTAGCTAATCACTGCACTATACAGCTGTCACCAGTATAAAACACAGTATTTAAATTGCAGTGATGAGGAATATGTCATGTATAGTGTAGGCTACAAATTCCTGAGCACCAAAACTTGTATTTTATGCTGTATGTTACATATTTCTGACCTTCGTACTCTGTATACTATTTTATGTTACATACCCCTGGCTGCCATACTCTGTATGTTGTTTTGTATGTTGCATATTTTTGTCTGCTGCATTCTGTACATTATGTACCCTGATTGCTGCACCATGTTCTCTGGGCTGTGCGTTGAATACTCTTGACCCCGGCGCTTTGTGCATTATTAACTCCTGGACCCTGCACTCTATACTTGAAAGACCCCTGACTTTGTGCTTTGTGTACTACTTACTCTTGAGCCCAGTGTCCTGTAATTATGTACTCCTGACCCCTGCACTCTGCGATTTACATACTCCTGGCTCCTATACTATATAAACTGAGTTCTACATTACATACTCCTGACCCTGACACTGTAATGCACATTATATACTCCTGATCATCCACTCTATTTTGTATATTGCATTTACATACTCCTAAACTTAACAATTCACTGTCTCAACAATTTCTAGTTATTAAGCACCTCCAAACAAGGTCTTCTAAAAGGTAGGAACTTACAAAGTGTCAGCTCTTGTAATATAAGACTTTCCTGTTTTAAAAAGGATTTTGCTGAGGTTAGGGTTTGTATAGTGCCTTGAAAAAGTATTCATATCCCTTGAAATTTTCCACATTTTGCCATGTCACAAAAACGTAAATGTATTTTATTGGGATTTTATGTGATAGACCAACACATGGGGGTTTATTTACTAAATGCAAATCCACTTTGCTCCACAAGTCCGCTGCTAGTGCTCCACAAGTGCACTTGGAAGTGCAGTTGCTGTAGATCCGAGGAGGACATGCAAGGAAAATAAAAAATAGCATTTTTGCTTGTACATGATTGGATAATAAAATTAGCAGAGCTTCCCCTCATTTCAGATCTTCTCCTCAGATCTACAGCGACTGCTCTTCCAAGTGCACTTGTGGAGCACTAGCAGTGCACTTGTGGAGCAACGTGGATTTGCCTTCAGTAAATCAACCCCAAAGTGGCAGGAAAATGATAAATGTTTTTCAAGATTTTTTACAAATGAGGCCTCATACACACGGACGTTTTTTGACGCCGGCGTTTTCTGGCGTTTTTTGCAGCTCTACGTGTTAGTCAATGGCCCCATAAAAACGTCGGCGTTTTTGAGCTGTAGGTGGCGTCGGCGTTAGTGACCAGAAAGTAGAACATATGGCCATCGCGTTCTGAGGCTGTAACGTTTTGATGTTTTTTGACGCCGACGCCACAAAACGCCAACAAACGCCAACAAACGCCAACTAATATTGTACCGGCGTTTTCCGGCGTTTTTTGACGCCAACGTTTTTAGGTTGAAAAATAGCAGAGGGATGATTTTTTTTAAAAAACGCCTATTGACGCCGACGCTCACTAACGCTCAAAAACGCCAATGCATAACGCCGAAAAACCTCAACTTTTTTTCCTTGACGTCGGACCCGACGTTTTGTTTATTTTTTTAGATATGCCCGTGTGTATGAGGCCTAAATATGTGATAAGTGTGGTGTGCATTTGTATTCAGCCACCCTGAATCAATACTTTGTAGAACCACAACCACTTTTGCTGCAATTACATCTGCAAGTCTTTTGGGGATGTCTCTACCAGCTTTGTTCATCTAGAGAGTGACATTTTTGCCCATTCAACCTTACAAAATAGCTCAAGCTCTGTGAGATTGGACGGAGAGAGTCTGGGAACAGCAGTTTTTAAGTCTTGGCACAGATTCTCAATTGGATTTAGGTCTGGACTTTGACTGGACCATTCTAACACATGAATATGCTTTGATCAAAACCATTCCATTGTAGCTCTGGCTGTATGTTTAGGGTCGTTGTCCTGCTGGAAGGTGAACCTCTGCCCCAGTCTCAAGTCTTTTGCAGACTCTAACAGGTTTTCTCCTAAGATTGCCTGTATTTGGCTCCATCCATCTTCCCATCAACTTTGACCAGCTTCCTTGTCTCTGCTGAAAAAAAGCATCCCCACAACATGATGCTGCCACCACCATGTTTTACGGTGGGGACGGTGTGTTCAGGGTGATGTGCATTGTTAATTTTCGGCCACACATAGCGTTTTGCTTTTAGGCAAAAAAGTTCAATATTGGTCTCATCTGACTACTGCACCTTCTTCCACATGTTTGCTGTGTCCCCCACATGACTTTTCGCAACCTGAAAACGGGACTTCTTCGGCTTTCTTTCAACATTCGCTTTCTTCTTGCCACTCTTGCATAAAGGGCAGATTTGTGGAGTGCACGACTAATAGTTGTCCTGTGGACAGATTCTCCCACCTGAGCTGTGGATCTCTGCAGCTCTACCAGCGTTACCATGGGCCTCTTGACTGCTTCTTCGATTAATGTTCTCCTTGTCCGGCCTGTCAGTTTAGGTGGACGGCCATGTCTTAGAAGGTTTGCAGTTGTGCCATACTCTTTCCATTTTCAGATGATGGATTGAACAGTGCTCTATAAGATGTTCAAAGCTTGGGATATTTTTTATAACCTAACTCTGCTTTAAACTTCTCCACAACTTTATCCCTGACCTGTCTGGTGTGTTCCTTGACTTTCATGATTCTGTTTTTCACTAAGGTTCTCTAACAAACCTCCAAGGACTTCACAGAACAGCTGTATTTATACAGAGATTAAATTACACACAGGTGGACTCTGTAGGCAATTGGTTCTACTAGATTTTAGTTAGGGGTATAAGTGTAAAACTGGGCTGAATACAAATGCACATCCCACTTTTCACATATTTATTTGTAAAACATTTTGAAACCCATTTATCATTTTCCTTCCACTTCACAATTATGTGCCACTTTGTGCTGGTCTATCACATAAAATCCCAATAACATGACAAAATATGAAAAATTTCAAGGGGTATGAATACTATTTCAAGGCACTGTATATGAAGCTCATGCATGTGGGACAGTAGTTGAAGAATATTTTGTGAATAAGGGAAATGTTCCTGCGCTCAGGACTCGGGAAAAACTCTAAGGATATGTATGATAGGACTGCTGCCTTCCAGTAAATGTCCTCCTAAGAGGGAACGTTAAAAATGTATGGGGGTATGGAAATGGCGCTGTCTCTATAATATGAACTCCAATGATGTTGTAATATACAGATTTACACGCATGTAAATCTATACAACCCTGATTCTGTATACACCATAAAGCAGAAGAATTAAAAAGGAATATGTTAAGAAATGATGGCCCGTAAAAATCCGTAAAAGTCCGTAAATGTCCGTAGAAATTAAAACGTATAAATCAAGATAAAACGACTAGTTGGTTATTCATGAGGAACAGGTTGATGTAAAAACAAAGTGACTTGTGCCAGAAAATATATATTGAAAAATAGTGGGAAGTATAAAAACCGCCCGTAAATGTCTGTAAGTATATAACCAAGGTGCTAATGTGCCAGAATGTGCAAACCCATATATTTGAAGCTCAAAACAAATAAACACAGAGTATATACACTGGTATATTTCCAATCAATGTGGCGTTGATCGTTCACCAGAATGACAAACAAAAAAACGATGACGTTGCTGTAAATGTTCAAATTCTATAAAGGTGACTTCCGTGCTCTTTCAGGGAATATGGTGACTTCCACACGTGCTCCCCCGTATGTGCCCACACTTACCAGAAATTTCCTACCCCTGCAGGGGTACCCGCTTTGGTAAATGGGGTCTTGGGGTCCTCCTTCTTGGGTCCGGGTCGATCTCCTCTGCTGTCCGGTCCTCGATCACCGTGCTTGGTCCTAGAAGGGGGTTCCTCCTTCAATCTCCAGCATAATTTACCATGTCTGTAATGTGCTGGCAGATCTCATTCCAGATAGAAAGAAATTGAGCTGCAAGTTTAAAATTGACTTGCTAAGTTGTTATTGCTAGACTTGCCAGGCTTCACACGTTCACAACTGTGCAACAAATGTGTGAAGCCTGGCAAGTCTAGCAATAACAACTTAGCAAGTCAATTTTTACCCAGATTGGGCATTCCCCAGTAGCATGGTATTTAGACGGTTGAGCGTTTTGCGCGGCTTGATAATAAGCCCTAAAGTTGGGAACCCCTAATCCTCCTCCCGACTTCTGAGAGAATAAAGTGGCTCTAGGTACTCTAGGCTTAGTGTTCTGCCAAATGTAAGTTAAACTCTGTTTTGCAAGAGGCGTAGGAAATAAGCCGGAGGGAGAATAGGAAGGACCCTGAAGAGATAGAGAAGTTTAGGAAGAATAACCATTTTGATGACATTGATCCTCCCAAACCAAGAAATTGGAAGGGAGGACCATTGTGACATAAGATTAGTGGCGGATCGGAGAAGAGGTAAGTAATTAGCGGAATAGAGGTCAGAGTGGGATGCTGTCAGCTTTACCCCAAGATAATTGAGGCTGTTTTGGGTCCAAGCAAAGGGAAGGGAGTCCTGCACCTGTGAAATCATGTTTGAGGGAAGGGAGATATTCAAAATTTTTGATTTGTTCGGATTGATATAGAGGCCAGATAAGGAAGAGAATGAGTTTAGAAGAACTAAGAGGTTAGGGGCTGAGATGAGCGGGGATGTCATAAAAAGAAGAATATCGTCGGCAAATAGGCACAACTTGTGTTGATGTCCTCCGACCTCTATGCCTTTAATGTCTGGGTTAGCTCGGATCATAAGGGCCAATGGTTCAATCAGGAGGGCAAAAAGTAGGGGGGAGAGTGGGCATCCCTGCCTGGTCCCGTTATTTATACCGAAATTAGCCGATTGAAAACCAGCATATTTCACGTGAGCCTGGGGGTTGTGGTATAGTGCTAGTGTCCAGGAGAGAAAGTGTTCGCCGAATCCCCAGCGCCGGAGGGTGTAACGCATATATGCCCAAGACACTGTGTCAAAGGCTTTCTTGACATCAAGAGAAAGAAAGAAGGCTGGGATTCGATGGGACTTAGCAGTGTGGGATAGGAGAATAGCTCGTCTGATATTATCAGCTGTTTGCCTGCCTGGAATGAACCCTGTCTGATCTCGGTGTATGAGGTTACCTATTATACCGTTCAGCCTCAGGGCTAGGATTTTTGCCAGTATCTTAAGATCGTTATTTAATAATGAGATAGGTCGGAAGTTGGTCCAGGAGGAGGTGTCAGAGTTGGGTTTAGGGATCATGACTATTGAAGCCGTAAGGGATTCCCTTCTAAAGTTATTACCTTGCAGTAGTGAGTTGAAGGCGACTGTGAGGTGTGGGGCCAAGATCGAATCAAAGTTCTTATAATAATTGATGGAGAATCCATCAGGGCCTGGTCTTTTGTTGGGCTTCAGGATTTTAATCGCGCCTAACACCTCAGCTTCCGTGATAGGTCATTCCAGTAACTCGATTTGATTATCGTTGAGGGAAGGTAGTGTAACATGCGAGAACAGCTTCTCTGCTGCCGCCTCATCAAAGTGTTGGGTAGAATTATATATTTTGGACAAATTGGAGTGGAAGATCTCTAAAATCTTAGTTGGGTTGCTAGTGTAAGCGTCACGGGAAGTGCGGAGCCTGATAGAAGTGGGGCCCCGATTTATGTTTCGGAGGGAGCGAGCAAGAGGGGTATCGGGTTTATTGGCTTTAATATATGTAAGATGTTGGCGCCTTCGAATAGTTTTATCCGCAGAGTCAGTTAAGAAAAGATCGAATTCTAGTCGGGCCTGGTCAAGAGAGTCTTTGGTAGAGCGGTTGGGTTGTATTTGGAAGTTTTCATAGCATCTATTGAAATTGGCCTCAAGTTTAGCGAATTGAGCTTTCCGAGTTCGTCGTACTGCGGCCATCTGCTGTAATAATTTGCCACGAATAACGGGTTTATGTGCTTCCCAGAGGGTCAGTGCTGGTATATCAGGCGAGGAATTCGTTGTGAAGTAAGATTTGAGAGCAATTTCAATGTCCAGTTTATAAGAAGGGTGGGACAGTATAGAATCATTTAGATACCACGTAGTATCTTGCGATCTAGGGACTAAAGATGCGACTACTGCGTGTACCGCCGAGTGATCAGTCCAGGGAAACGGAATAATCGAAGACGCCAATACCTCAGGTATCATACTAGATGCCATAAAAATGTGATCAATGCGTGAGAAAGTGGAATGAGGGTGTGAGTAGTATGTAAAGGATTTACTGGTAGGGTTTAATTCGCGCCAGACGTCAGCGAGAAAGTGTTTGGAGAGAAGTTGTTGTAAGGAAAATTTCAGCGAGTGAGGGGTGGGGGAAGGAGGTGATTTATCTAAAAAGGGGATGATTGTTTGATTAGAGTCACCACAGATTAAAATAGTGCCGAATTGATGCTGCTGTATCACATCTAAAAGATGAGAGAAGAATGGAGTGGGATTCCGATTTGGGGCATAGTAACTCACTATGGTCACCGCGACGTCAGACAGGTGACCCGTGAGGAGGAGATACCTCCCATCAGGGTCCGCTATCTGGCGTAAAATAGAGAATGGAGTAGACTTATGGAAAGCTATCAAAGTGACCCTCTGTTTAGTATTAGCTGAGGACGTGTAAAATTGAGGGTAAGAGGAGTGGAGGAATTTGGGGGTGCTTTTGGGAGTGAAATGCGTCTCCTGTAAGCAAACGATATGCATTTTCTTAGAGGAGAAGGCTCTCATTGCTTTGGAGCGTTTTTGAGGGATATTAAAACCCTGCACATTAAGAGTGCATATGTTTAAGGGGGCCATAGGTGGATTGTGCAGTTATTATTATCATACCTGTGATGTGTTGCCGCCACTGCTGCCGTGTCCGCCCCAGATCCATCAAGAAAGAATAGTGTGGGTACCTAGGAAGGAAGAAGAGGAAGGGTAATACAAAAGATCCAATAGATGTTAAATACAGACAACAAAAAAAACCCCACAACAGCGGTGGGGGGGAGGATGTGGGGAACATTTGAAGGGGTATAAAGACCCCTCCAGAGGTTCCAGAGCTGCCGTTGGTGCTCCGCTCAGGACGGGTAACCAAGGACATTAAATGGGGAGCAAGAATTCCAAACCAGGGACAAAACCGTACAAACTCAGAAAGAAAACAAAAAAAAATTTTTGATAAGAAAAAAAAAAAAAGCTTGTGAGTTTAAAACTCGGCACAATCCATAGGTGATCGTAAAAAAAAAGGGGGGAATCACTGAGGATATAAAATAGCAAATATAACTATAGATAGGTGAGAGGGGGGAAATGTTCAGCCAGGACCAACACTGGTCTAAGGTTGGCGGACTGACCCCCTGAGCCCAAAGATGTCAGAAGGGCTCGAAAAACAGGAGGGGGGTTCTGAACCGATCCATTCCTGCCCCTGGATTAGGCGTCAGGGGGAGAAATGGAGGCCAAGCCTAGCTGCAAAAATAAAAAAAGGGGTGTGGAGTCCTCTTCAGCTGTTACTTTCTTATCAAATCGACCTCTTTTGTGGTGATTTGGGGAGTGGACACATCATGGCGATGAATATCCGGGGGGTCTTTTTGCGGAGATCTCGAAGCTGAGCGTCTGTGGGAACCATCAGGTTGCTGGGTATGTTGCAGGATAACAATTTCTGTGAGGGCAGACTGTAGCTCTGCTGCCGAACGACATGTATATTTCGTTTCCAGATGGGCAAAGCGAACCGAAAACGGAAAGCCCCAGTGGTAGATAATTTTGTGCTGTTGTAGTGTTGTAAGCAAGGGCTTCAAAGTTTTCCTTTTGGCTATGGTGATAGGCGAGAGGTCAGGGAAGAGTTGATAGGAAATACCTTGAAAGGTGAGGGATTCTTTACCCCTAGCTGCTGCAAGCAATTGTTCTTTAGTACGGTAGAAGTGGAACTTGGCTATAATGTCCCTCGGTGGACCATTCTCCTTCCTGGGAGCAAGTGTGCGGTGAATTCTGTCAATTTCAAGCCTGTTCACTGGTATTGCTGGCTGCAATTCCTGAAAAAGTGCAGTCATTGTGGCCTGTAGGTCTAGAACCCGTTCAGGGATTCCTCTGATCCTGATATTGGACCTCCTTGATCTGTTCTCAAAGTCTTCTAGCCTAGCCTGCAACATAGAATTCTCTTCTTTCAAGTTTTCGATCTCAGCAGTGTTATTTTGTACACAGCATTCTAAATCGTCCGCTCTGACCTCAAGCTCAGCGGTTCTCATGCCCAGCTCCCTGATCTCTTTGGTGAGCTTGTCAGTAATATGATCCGAGGTCTGCTTCAGGGCCTTCTGCAACATGGCCTCAAACCTAGAGAACATATCGTTCTTTTTCACAGTGCCCGTACTACCTGAATCTGAATCGGATGCTGAATCTGTGACATCGCCAGGTGATGGGAGAGAGAGGCCCGGCGTCTGCTTCTGCAAGCGTGGAGTGTTCGGCCTAGTGCTGGGAGCCGGCGCCATCTTGGATCCTTGGCGGGACAGGGCGTCACGGATATTCCGCAATTTAATCTTCGCTTTAGAAGATCCTAGGACCATAATTGTGATTCCCCGTGTGCTGTGAGCGTTCAGCTATCAGTGGGCTTCAATCTCAGGGTTCCTGTTGCAGTTGTGCCGGCGGTTTTGTGCTGGGATGGAGCGGAGCTTCACTCGTGCATTACTGCTCGGTGCCGCTTCGCGCATGCGCCCCGTTTTTTTTATATCTCAACACAAATATTATGTTTTTATTTCTATTTTAAACTGAATGGGTTGTTTTACTTTTTTTTTTTTTTTTAAGTAATCTTTATTTATTCAAACATCAGTAATACAGAAAGACACAGAAGTTTAGACACAAATGCGCCTTGAGCAAATATGTAAACAACGTCTGTTCCCACCCATGGTTACCTCAGGAAAGAACACCATTTAAATAAACAAGGTCCATTCCACCCTCCAAGGGGTGTGCAAACAGTGGAGATTACACAGTACACCTAGCCCACTGGGTAATTAAGTCATCTGCCCCTCCTCCCTCCTTGTGGGCCTGCCAATTACAGCCCTCCCGGACCAGTGGCCAAAGCACCCCGGCCGAGAGGGGGGACACTGGAGGCCTCCATCATACCCTCCCTGGCCCCAAAACTGGCCGGGAGCCAGCAAGGCGGGACACCACCCGGGGGCGAGCCCCACACCCACCCCCAGAACATATCCATCTTACCCTTGCAGGTAGCCACCCACTCCTCTTCCTCCTTGATCTCCTGCACCTCCCTAACCCAGTCCTCCTGCCCCGGGACAGCCGTCTGCCTCCAATAAATCGGGAGCAGGCGTTTGGCCGCATTCAGGAGATGTGGCAGGGTGCTCTTCTTATACTGGCTAATTGGTATTGAGGGGACGTGGAGAAGGAAGTGTTGCGGAGTGAGGGGAACTTCCAGGCCAATTATTGCCTTGATCTGTGCTCGTACGTTTTCTCAAAAAGGCCTAACTGCCAGGCAGTCCCACCAGAGATGCAACAACGTACCCCTCTGGCCGCATCCCCTCCAACATTGGTCCGACCTGGAGGGGTACATCTGTGCCAGAGCAGTCGGAACCCTGTACCAGTGAGTCAACAGCTTATAGTTAGCTTCCTGAGTCTGGGACTCCACAGAGCTAGAGCGTGTGAGCTGATACCGGTGGTCCAGCTGCGGCCCGGAGAACTCCACACCCAGGTCCCTCTCCCATTCCCTAATGTACGCTGGTTGGGTTGTTTTACTTTAAGTAACTTCAGACCAGGCACCATGTTGGGACTTCAGAACATTTACTTGAAAACTTTCGCAGTTACAAGTCAGTATAAAACAGCCTTTCACAGATTTCCTCCATACATTGCTCTAGTTATTCTAGCCTCTGGCTGCCTCGGATCATACCTTATAAATAGTGCAAAGTCCATAGAATAAAGTCCATGAATCTGCCTTCGCTACCCCGACTGGGCACCCACCAAGGGTGAGCCCCAACAAGTGAGAACAGAGTTACATATGGCAGCAGTCCACTATGCAATTCCTCATTCAAGGACTCAGCTAGGTTGCCTCCCCTTGTATTTATAGCCCGCCACAAGGGGGCGGAGCCACAAAAACCATGGATCCGGCACATTAAAGGAATATAGCCAAAGCCGGGGACTAACAGAATTTTTTCCCTAAATTCTGAACTTCTTGTTTAACCCCTTGCTAATTTCCAGGCAGCCTTGTAGCAAATATCATATTAAACATGTTTAACTAGCACAAGGCCATAAAGCAGTGACAAAATGAGGTAGCCAGATATTCATGCCAAGCAGGCTACTGCCTACATATACTGTATGTCTGGTGTGAAGGGTTGGTATCTTTCAGGGTTTGTCTTTTTTAAATGCAAAATCAAAATCAAAATCAAAAGCAAAATCAAGAACACGGGGACATGACCTCAAACTAACTGGGGGGAAGTTCAAAACTAATCTTAGAAAGTATTATTTTACTGAAAGGGTGGTTGATGATTGGAATAAACTACCAACAGAGGTTGTGAGACAGTCAACAGTAAATGGCTTCAAACATGCTTGGGATAAACATAAATCCATAGTCAGACAACAAGGTTAATGTAAAAAAAAAAATAAAAAATAAAAAATAAAAAGGGGCAGACTCGATGGACTACTCAGTCTTTTTCTGCCATCCCTTTTCTATGTTTTTATGTTTCTATGTAAAAAATAAGCCGGATTGGTAAACTCGATTAGATCTAGAGAACTAACCACCAAGGATTTTTTTAATTCCTAATTTCTACACATTGCATTTCCCCATTGTTATTCCTTATATCCAGTCATTTTTATGGACAACATGTATAATGGTGGATGCATCCAACTCCTTCTGTTGAGTATAAATATGAATGTGTTGGTAGAAGCAGTTCACACCAATGCAGCCTGATAGATACAGGTTTGCAATTTTAAGAATTTAAAGTGGCTGACTTTGACATATCGTTAAAGTGTAGAGAATGTGTCTTGGAAAAGCAAAGTCAGCTTCATTTTAAGAACATAGACCTTTTCAGCAGATCTATTGCCTTATTTAAATGCACATCACACCCAGCTTAGTCCAGATTCCAAATTGCAATGTGATTTATATGGCTTGGCACAACAACTCAGAAACAGTGTCAAATGCAGGTTTAAATGATTATATTACCACCACCATTGCACCTCATAAATGAAGTAAAGAAGTTTGCTCCAGTTTTAGTAAAAATATATATATGTATACTGTATTGTGAGGCACTAGCTGGCAAAATTGTGGGTGATATAAATGTGTCACTTCAATTTCTTGCCTACGGGAGATGAGGGGCTGAGAGGTTTATGGCTGATATGGAGAAAACAAACGTTTTGTCTTCTCAGAATCTTAATAGTTTCTATTTTGGGCCTTGGAGTCTGTAGACTTTGTAGAGCTTAGTATCCACATCTTAACTGGTAGCCAGACTTCATTATTAGCCTTAAAGCAGTTCTAAAGGTAAAAATGTTTTTTACCTTAATGCATTCCCCACACCAGTTACAATTTCCCTGGCCATTGCTATACCTCGTTAGTATAGTGGTGATCTGGAATATGTAGTTCAGTTATGGGCACCAGTTCTCAAAAAGGATAACGGGAAACTGGAGAAAGTGCAAAGAAGGGCAACCAAACTGATAAGAGGCACGGAGGAGCTCAACTATGAGGAAAGGTTAGAGGAACTGAATTTATTCTCTCTTGAGAAGAGATTAAGGAGTGACATGATCAACATATACAAATACATAAGGGGTACATATAGTGTACCTGGCGTTGAGTTATTCACTTTAAGATCATCACAGAGGACAAGGGGGCACTCTTCACATCTAGAGGAAAATAGATGTCATCTCCAAATATGGAAAGGTTTCTTCACAGTAAGAGCTGTAAAAATGTGGAATAGACTCCCTCCAGAGGAGGATCTGGCCAGCTCAGTAGATTGCTTTAAAAAAGACCTGGATTCTTTACTTAATGTACATAATATAACTGGATACTAACATTCATAGGTAAAGTTAATCCTGGGAATATCCGATTGCCTCTTGGGGGATCAGGAAGGAATTTTTTTCCCCTCCTGAAGAAAATTGGATCATGCTTTGCTGGGGTTTTTCCCGTTCCTCTTTATCAACTATGGTTATAGGATTGTGTATATGGGATTTATGTTTTTTTTTATTGGTTTAACTAAATGGACTTGTGTATTTTTTCAACCTGACTAACTATGTAACTATATTGTCCCTGATCTCCGCCACACCTGTCATATTGTCCCCAATCACCGTCACACCAGTCATATTGTCCTTAATTAGTGTTGAGCGAACCCGGACTGTAACGTTCGGGTCCGTACCGAACTTTAGGGTGTCCGTGGCACGGACCCGGACCCGGACATTTCAAAAATCGTTCGGGTTCGGTCCGGGGTTCTGCTATTTTACTCCACGTGTTGAGAAGCTGCAGGGCAGCCAATCAACAAGCGTTTCACTGGTTTGCCCTTAGAAGCCATCACAGCCATGCCTACTAATGGCATGGCTGTGATTGGCCGGTGCATCATGTGACCCAGCCTCTTTATAAGCTGGAGTCACAGTGCTGCAGTCACATGCTCCTTGGGTTAGTATAGGGAAAGGTAGCTGACGGCGTGAGGGACAGATTTTAGCCATTTTAAGACCTGATCCTGCATCCTGAGATAGATTACTTTACTACTGCTGTCTGTGCTGTTGCTCTGAGGACAGATAGCAGAAATTAGAGATTTCTATCGTCTTGGGGCCTGGCTTGGGCTTGCTAAAAACTTTACAGGCCCAGGCCCAGGCACGGTGCCTGTGGGA
>BLSH010098832.1:272296-288024 GCA_018402905.1 Glandirana rugosa | reverse complement strand
CGACCTTGAGCCTAGAGCGTCCTTGTATTGGTCGTCCAACACGTCTACTCAGTGAAGTCAGTGTCCGTCTGTGTACCAGTCGTTTGTCCGTTTCCTAGTCATGTCTGTCGTCCGTCTTTACACCAGTTATTACGTGACCTCACCACCCCTAGTCCTTGTAATAACGACCGACACATTCGGTCGACCAAACCACTGTGGTCCCGACCACACCGTTATTTGTCCCTGTGGCAACGACCGCATGTGACCACACCACGGTGACGTTTACTACACCGTCACTATTCCTTGTGACAACGACCGTATGTTATGTGACAACGACCGTATTGACCACACAGTCACTAATTCCTATCTCAACTCGCTTGTGGACCTTCAAGCCCAAGACGAGTCCGTGCGATCGTTCGGGTTCCGTCCGGACCCGGACCCGGACTTTGTCCCGAAGTTCGGACGGACCAGCAGAACCCGAACTTCCAGGTGTTCGCTCAACTCTATCCTTAATCACTGACACACCAGTTATGCCAGCAACAGTGTATTGTATGCCAGCAACAGTGTTCCTTATCACTGCCACATCATTTGCAGTGGCACCACACCAGTGTACGCCAGCAACGGTGTCCCTGTTTATTGCCACACCAGCCCTGGTGTCACCAAACCAGCTGGCTTACACAGCCAGCAATAATGTTCCTGATCCCCACCACTCCAGTGCATTATTGACCACATTTCTGCCTGCTGTCTGTACTGATCCTTTGCCTGTTTGCTGACCATGTGTCTGCCTGTGACTGAAGTGACTCATCTGCACAACCTGCTGGTTATGTTCCTGCGAGATCCGAGTTCCAGCCAACCCCTGCGGACAACTGCGCTCCTGGAACCACAGGGACTCCCTTGTTCTTCCTTTCTTCAGCCTCCTGTACTTCCTGGTCAGTGAACATGGCATTCCTGGGGGCTGCCACGTACCAGTAGGCTAGACTTGCTTGACTTATAGGAACAGGGACTACTATACTGTAGGTGATGCTACATTAAGCTATATTCCCTGACCACTTGTACAGAGGGGACATTTACATTACATTGGTTTTGACACAATTGGTTGATTTGTGTGATACACAAGTTACAATGCCATGATCAGTCCAAACAGTGTAAAAGTTTCACACAAGTGGTATTGCTACACTTGGCAGGAGTAGTAGAATGTGTTTTGGGTTGTAATTCTAAGTATGCCTATGCTGTGTGTGAGCAATATCTTATTAAATTGACAACTTTGTATAAAAAAAAAATTTACATTTTCTATCCTTCTTTCTTTCTTTTGTATTCTGCAGAAAAATAAAGCCTTCAAAATAATTAACAAATAAATAAATGGGTGTACAACCCCTGGCAAAAAGTATAGAATCACTTTTGGAAAATGTTCATTCAATTATTTAATTATGTAGAAAATATACTAATTACAGACATGCCTCAAAACTATTTTCATTTAAAATTCCAACCTTCTGGCTTTAAGAAACGCTTAAAAAAATAAAAAAGAAAGAAAACTGTAGTCGATTACAACTGTTTTTGCAGATCAAGCAGAGGAAAAAAAAAATGGCATCACTCAATTGTGAGGAAAATATTATGGAATCACCATGTACTTTGCAGTTCTAAAACAAACATCTGCATTAAATTACATCTGCTAATTAGTTGGCGGCTTCCATGCGCATGCGCGGGAGTGACGATGCACGACTCCAGCCAGTCATAGAGTTGGAGTCCGCGGCCCGGAAGCAAGAGGGGCAGAAGTTGGGCGCGGCCTGGCGCGGGCTTCCAATGCAGGTAAGTGCCACATAATGGGCTAATATGCGATGCATACTAGCCCATTTGCTTTTACATTGCAGGGTAATAAAGAGGAAGTAAAACCCTTAAAAAAATAAAAAAGGAAGAAAACTGCAGTCAATTGCAATTGTTTTTGCAGATCAAGTAGAGGAAAGAAAATATTGAATTGGGATTGGGAGGAAAATATTATGGAATCACCATGTACATTGCAGTTCCAAAACAAACATCTGCATCAGATTACATCTGCTAATTAGTCTGCAGTTAAAAAAGAGCACTTGCACACCTTGGTGAGCTGTTGCACCAACCTAATTGACATGAATCATGGCTCCAACATGAGAGTTGTCAGTTGAAACAAAGGAGAGGATTATAAAATTTCTCCAAGAAGGTAAATCATCATGGAATGTTGCAAAAGATGGTTGTTTCCAGTCAGCTGTGTCTAAAATCTGGACCAAGTACAAATTATATAGGAAGGTTGTTAAAGGGAAGCGTGCTGGTAGACCAAGGAAGACATTAAAGCGTGAGGATAGAAAACTTAGAGCAATATGCCTTTAAAACAGAAAATGCACAACAAAACAATTGAGGAACAAACGGTCAGAAACCGGAGTCAATGTGTGTGACCGAATGGTAAGACATCGCCTAAAGGCAATGGGATTTACATACAGAAAAGCCAAACGAAAACTATCTTTAACACTTAAACAGAAAAAACAAGGTTACAGTGGGCTAAAGAAAAGCAATCATGGACTGTGGATGACTGGATGGAAGTGATATTTTATGATGAATCACCAATCTGCATTGGGCAGGGTGATGATGCTGGAATTTTGTTTGGTGACGTACCAATAAAAAATGTATGAAGACGACTGCCTGAAGAAAACATGCAAATTCCCGCAATCATTGATGAAATGGGGCTGCATGTCAGGTCAAGGTACAGGGGAGATGACAGTCATTAAATATTCAATAAATGCACAAGTTTATATTGAGATTTTGGACATCTTATTCCATCAATTGAAAGGATGTTTGGTGATGATGACATTGTTTTTCAGGGTGATAATACATCTTGCCATAGGGCAAAAGCCGTGTAAACTTTCCCTCAGGAAAGACATATAGGGGTTGATTTACTAAAGCTGGCCAGTGCAAAAAACGGTGCAGCTGTGCATGCTAGCCAATCAGTTTCTAACCTCAGCTTGTTTAATCAAGCTTTGACAATAAGGCTGGGTTCACATTAGTCCGATTCTCGGACCGACATGAAGAGCACAAGTCGCATTACGTCACAAAAACAATGATTCCCTATGAGAGCCGTCTTAACTGCTCCGATTTGTGTTTTTCAAAGTCTGACCGACTTTGAAAAAGGTTCCTGTACTACTTTTGTCTGACTTTGATCCTACTTCAGCCCATTGAAAGGCATTGAAGTCGGATCAAAGTGCTCTGGGGATCTTGAAGGGGAACTCCACACCATATTTTTTTAAAAAAACTGGCATGGGGTCCCCCTCCAGGAGCATACCAGGCCCTTTGGTCTGGTACAGATTTTAAGGGGAACCCCATGCCGGAAAAAACAGCGTGGGGTCCCCCCCAAAATCCATACCAGACCCTTATGCGAGCACACAGCCCGGCAGGCCAGGAAAGGGGGTGGGGACGAGCGAGTGCCCCCCCCCCTCCTGGACCATACCAGGCTGCGTGCCCTAAACATGGGGAGTATGGGTGCTTTGTTATTCCTCTCTTCTTCTTCTTCTTCCCATGTTGACACGACGGGATCTCCTTCATGAATGCCACAAGGCTCCACCCTGCAAAGCTGATCTGGCAACTGCAATAAGAGAAAGTGGGAGCTGGATTGATGAAGAATATTGTTTGTCGAGAGTTAAATCCATGCCTCAGAGAATTCAAGCTGTTATAAAAGCCAGAGGTGGTGCAACAAAGTACTAGTGGTGTACTATAGTGTTTTTTTCTTCATGATTCCATAATATTTTCCTCAGAATTGAGTGATTCCATATTTTTTCCTCTGCTTGATCTGCAAAAACAGTTCTAATAGACTAGTTTTCTTTCTTTCTTTTTTATTTATTTATTTTAAAGCCAGAAAGTTGGAATGTTAAATGAGATTTTTTCTAAACAATTAAATAAACATTTTCCAAGAGTGGTGATTCCATACTTTTTGGCAGGGGTTGAATGTAAAACGCTTGGCCTAAAATAACTGCTGTAATGTTCCTATTTAACCACTTCAGCCCCGGAAGGATTTCCCACTTTAGGACCAGAGCCCTTTTTGCAATTCGGCACTGCGTCGCTTTAACTGACAATTGCGCGGTCGTGCCCAAAACGTCATTTCTGATCGCCGCTATAAACAAAAGAAGAGCGACAATTTTGCAAAAAAACCCAAATTTCTTACTTTTTGCTAAAATCCAAATCCAAAAAAAAAAATATAAAAAAACATTTTTTTCTATCGGTTTTGTTCGATTTATATTCTTCCTCATATTTTTGGTAAAAAAAATCTCAATAGGTGTTTATTGATTGGTTTGAGCAAAAGTTGCCGCGTTTACGGATGATGAGAATTAATTTCTGGGGTTTTTATTTTTTTTTTATTTTTTACTAGTAATGGCGGCGATCTGCGATTTTTAGCGGTACTGCGATATTGGGGCGGACATGTCGGACCATTTTGACACTTTTTTGGGACCATTGGCATTTATACAGCGATCAGTGCTATAAAAATGCACTGATTACTGTGTAAATGCCATTGGCAGTGAAGGGGTTAACCTGCAGGGGGCGCTCTAAGGGTTGTTCTAAGGCGTGTTCTAACTGTGTGTGGGCTGCCCTGGCTGGGGAAAGGGGATGATCACAGCTTCCATTTACAGGAAGCCTGTGATCATCGCCCTTCCCCCTAAAACAGAACAGAGGTCCGTGTTTACATACACGGACCTCCGTTCTTTCAGTGCGAGGGAGCCATCGCGGGTAGCCGGCGGCGATCGAGTCCGCCCTACCTGCTCCCTGGCTCCCCCCAAACACAGTGAGCGTGCGAGCGCGCCTCCGGCGGCGCGCGCTCACAATGCTAGTTATAATGGCCGCCGTCCTGTGACGGCGGTTCGCGATAATGAACCACCTTGTCGCCGGCACGCTGCGGCGGTTGGCAAGTGGTTAATATACATAGTACTCAGTGTTAGGACTACAAAAACAACCTTTAAAAGTTACAATTAAAAGTAGTGTTTGTGTCATTATTTTTTAGTATATGCAGTCCCCGACAAAAGTCTTGTCGCTTGTGTACAAATTGACCTGAAGTGCCGCTGAAATATATTTCTAATCAAGATTTTTTTTACAAGAAATGGCTCATTTTAATCCCAACAGCTTTTGTAATAATGTTTCAGTGCAAAACAAAACTATCAAAAAGTATTCTAATATTCACAGCTTGGTAAAGCCCATTGAGTCAATTTTTGCAAAGACATGAGTGTTGTCGCCTTGTCATATGAGCTTCACCTGTGACTAATAATGGATCAATTAGGTCTCAGGTGTGTATAAAAAGAACCCCAGTACACTAGACCTTCACATAAACTCTGCAAACATGCCTAAGATTCACCCTGAGACTAAAGTTTTGATTATCTAGAGGCTGAAGACCAGATCCACTGTTAATGTGGCAGACACCTTCAATGTGTCTCAACGTCAAGTACAGAGGATAAAAAGAAGATTTGAAGAGACTGGAGACGTTTTTGACAAGCCCAGGTCAGGCAGACCCCGCAAGACAACTGCTCGAGAGGACCGTTTGTTGGCTCGAAAATCCAAGGTCAGCCCATTTTCCACTGCAGCAGAGCTCCACTAGACTTGGTCACCTGAAGTCCCTGTGTCAACCAGAACAGTTTGTCAGATTCTGTCTCGAAATGGCCTCCATGGTCGAATCAGTGCCCAGAAGCCAGCACTAAACAAAAGACAATTGAAAAACCGTGTGGCATTTGCCAAGGCCACAGCCTGCTAAAAGGATGGACGCTGGAAAAGTGGCAGAAGGTGGATTTTTCAGATGAATCTTCTGTTGAATTACACCACAGTCGCCACAAATATTGCAGGAGACCTACCGGAGCCCGCATGGATCCGAGATTCACCCAGAAAACAGTGAAGTTTGGTGGCGGAAAAATCATGGTCTGGGGTTACATCCAGTATGGGGGTGTGCGAGAGATCTGCAAGGTGGAAGGCAACATCAATAGCCTAAAATACCAAGAAATCTTAGCTACCTCTTATATTCCCAACCATAAAAGAGGCCAAATTTTGCAGCAGGATGGTGCTCCATCGCATACTTCCATCTCCACATCAAAGTTCCTCAAGGCGAAGAAGATCAAGATACTCCAGGATTGGCCAGCCCAGTCACCAGACATGAACATCATTGACATATGTGGGATAGGATGAAAGAGGAAGCATGGAAGACGAAACCAAAGAATATTGATGAACTTTGGGAGGCATGCAAGACTGCTTTCTTTGCTATTCCTGATGACTTCATCAATAAATTGTATGAATCCTTGCCAAACCGCGTGGATGCAGTCCTTCAAGCTCATGGAAGTCATACAAGATATTAAATTTGGATCTCACAGCACCACTACTTAATTTGCTGACATATTTTTGTATTTGCAGTAAATTTGTTCAATTTCTGTATAGGCGACAAAACTTTTGTCTTGCCAAAATTTGACCTTTCTGTCTTGATTAAATGATAAATCTTTTTTCAGTGAAACTAATTTATTTCAGTGCATTAAACATCATTTGGGAGGGTTTTAGCTTTTCATATGAGCTATTTCTAACACCAATTGATTAATTAAAAGTCAGGTTAATAGCAGGTGTTTCTACAAAATAGATAAGCGACAAGACTTTTGTCAGGGACTGTACATTCCCCATATAAACATAGGGATTTTTATAGGCTCAGCTTACTATGCTGTAAATGAATGTTTTATTTGCCATAGCAGTCACTATTTTCAGTTCCCATTGACTGACAATCCTGAAAATCATAGTCATTGTGCTTGTGAAGGTCCACATTTCTTCAGGTCATTTTATAGCTAGTACTGGGTAGCTGCATTCAACTAGACTTGTTCTGTACAGTAATGTTAAAGCAGAGTTCCACATAAAAGTGGAACTTCCTCTTATCTGTCCCTTCCCCCACTCCGGTTGCCACCTTTCGGGGGAGGGGGACCTGTTTATGATTATGATTTTAGTCCAAACAAGTGCCAGGTACATAGCTAAGAATTAAAGCTACATGCCTAACTCAATTACCTTAATCAGTCATGGAACATGTCAAGGCAGATGCTGACTGTCCAAATGCATGATGGGAGGTGTCATTTTGGCACATAACGATCCTTATAGTTAAGTGAATTAAAAGAGAAGTATGGCTTTAAAAAAACTAAACATCTATACTCACCTAGGTGGATGCAGCACTGATCCGAAGCTGTATCTGTCCCCCGCCAGCTCTGTAGTGAGAACTAAGCGATCAAACACCACTGATCACTCAGTTCTCCCCTTCCACTCTGAGCAGAGAGCCAGGGCTGTCAGTCACCAATGCTGTGCTTTCCCCTACAGCGCTCAATGGAGTGCTGGGCTGTGGTGGGGGCCGGAGGTGCTGGCTCAGGCTTTCCGGATCACTGAGAGCCTGAGCCAGGTGTCGGTCCAGGCTTCATGGTGGATCCCGACCATATGGTTGGGATCTTTCCAGAACCTGGACCAGCTCTGTGACTTCAGCCGACAGAGGGCTTCAGCCCAGTGTTGGCTGAAAATGGATCACAGGAGTGCAGAATGATTTGGCTATACTTCTTTAAGCCATAACATTTACTGCAAGTAAAATAACCTTTCCAGAATGAAAGCTATGTCAGCAAAGACTTTAAATAAAGCGACTAATACACATTACAACGTGGGGCACCTCTATCCAAAACAATGTAGTGTTGACCAGCTGCTTTGTTTTTTGACAAAAGTGCAAAGAGTAAGCCCGGTTGTTTCAAACCCTTGCAATATGAAGTTGGTGATAACACAGGAAAGTGATGTAGATCTTATGTATTTTTGTTTTTTTTAGAAACTTTTTTTGCACATCATTTTATAAATAGTGCTTGGTGTTTTCTGGAATTAATTGTTTAGCACACATTTATTTTTATGATATGAACCGATTAGTGCCCGTTTCAGGGATAGCCGTGAGTTATATTTTTGCACTATGATGTTCACACATCAGGCTGTACCCAGAAGGCTGACAACTTCACATTCAGTTTGTGTCACTGTTTACAAAAGAACTGAAAATGGTTCATCCTGCTCCAGGCTTTATAAATTTGTAATGAGTGTGTCATTTAGTTTTACCTTGGGCCTAACATTGGCCTCGGGTCTGCTAAGTGACAATGCTTAAAATACACTTACAATAAGTATCATAACTGAACGTATGGCTTGACATGAAAAAGAAAAAAAATTGAGTTGCACACATCGTGCCTGCTACATGGACACCTGTGAAAGATACTTTAACCACTTGACTTGACCCCTCTTTATGACCAGGCCATTTTTAGCGATACAGCACTGCGTTACTTTAACTGACAATTGACCGGTTGTGCGACACTGTACCCACAAATAGAGCTTTCTTTTGGTGGTATTTAATCTCCACTGTCTTGTTTATTTTTTGCCCTATAAACAAAAAAAAAAAAAACAGGCAATTTAAAAAAAATGCAAAAAATCAAAAAATGTGTTCTATCCAATAAAAAAATGAAAAAAAAATGAAATTTCTTGATAAATTTAGGCCAATATGTATTCTGCTACATGTTTTTGGGAAAAAATCCAATTAAACATATATTGATTGGTTTGCGCAAAAGTTATAGCGTCTACAAACTATGGGGTATATACTGGCATTTTTATTTATTAACTAGTAATGGTGGCAATCAGCAACTTATAGTAGGACTGCGATATTTAATCACAACATGGCCGGGTCACCGGTGGCGCATGCACACGCCCCCTACCCAGAAGTGTCAGATCACATACTAGGTAAGTGATCCGAGCCATTGTATATCTGTGTTATACGGTCGGCAAGCAGTTAAAGCTCACAGTTCTACCCAGGGTGGGATTTACATCTCAGGAGCCTATAGGCAGAGAATTCTGAACTGCTCACATTTTTGGTAAAATATAAAAGATGAGGTTGCGTCGAATAAATAGATACCCAACATGTCAAACCTTAAATTTGTAAGCACCCATGAAATGAAGGCATACTTCAGAACTCTTTATTTTTTATAGACAACGCTTCAAAAACCTCTTATAGGTCATCAGTTTAGTGTTACAGAGGAGGTCTTGTGCTAGAATTATTGCTCCCACTCTAGTGTGCGCAGCAATATGTAACATGTGTATCGCAATCAGCATTTTCACATGTAGGCGCCCGTGACGCATTTGTACTTGTACGTGAGTATATGTGGGCGTGGGGGCCCTGAAAATGTTTTTTCAGAGTCCTATTCAAAATAATTATTTTCTGTCATAGCAAGCATATGGGCACTCCCCCCATTCAGCACATATGTATGATCTATATTATGCACCTTGGTGACTTCCCTGAATGCAAAAATGTATACTATATCCACTTGCCGACTGCAATGCGTAAATATACCTTGTGGCTTACAAGTAGTTCACCGGGGTTATAGCTGAAGATGTCAGTCATAATGCCGGTGTTTTTTTTGCAGTCGGTCATTGGCTTTCTCATGACATGCTAGGATGACTTTTATAAGCACACGGATGGGTTTTCCCTGGTGTTTCTCAGGCTTACCATTTTTACCGGCGCTCCCAGGAAACGATCTGGTGGTTCATGCAGCTGGCCATAGAGGTGAACAGAGAACAGATCAGATTTTTTTTCATTATGGAACAGCCAATGCATTTCGGGGGCTCAAAGCTCCCCCTTCATCAGGGCTAAAATCTAGACGATAAAATATATACAAAGAGTCCTTAGAATATGTTAAAACTATCGAAGTATTCAAGTAAAAAAGTACAATGCCTTAATACAGTAATTATCTGAGCCTTAAAGGACATACATTACCACTGACCGAACGAAGGCATAAAAACCAAGGACAAGGGAAACCTATTCTTATTAGGGCTTCAGGGCAACACAAAAAACAAAAGTAAGAAAGAAAAACTGAATATGTTTTCATGGGAATGTAGACTGCACCATCCCTTCCCCGAACACCAACCAATAAACCTTAACTAAATAAATAAATACACTCCAACCAGTATTTATTTGGCATACAATTGGCTGCGGCACATTTATTGGTGTAATATAATTAACATAACATTGCTTTCATCAATTTTATTAATTCATAAAATTTTTTACTTGAAAATAATAATCACAAACAGCTCAGTCTTAAAAGGACTCGAGAAATACAAAATATCAGTAAACACAAGTCCCCCCTTCCAAACTAAAGGGGACGTACCAAATAAAGTGCCTGCAACGAAAAGGGGTGTGGGGGGGGTGGGAGCTTGTTGCTGTTCTCTGACTGACTGGTGCAAAATTGCGCCGGAAGTTGCTTTATATATTGAGCCCCCTTTTTCTAGAAAGTTTCAGCTGGTCATGTGACCCTCTGGAACTTTCTAAGGCGGTCATGTAACATTCCCAAATGTCACCTGACCCCTATTCTTTACCTTTGCACACATTAAAAACGTATTTTAATTTATATTTATCTATATATTTATTGTTTTAATTATTTATTTTTTTAATGCAGGAAGGGGGCGGCCACATGCCCATGCTGACGGCCCATATATTTGAGCCCTTTCAGTCCATGGGAATGTAGACCTCACCATCCCTTCCCCGAACACCAACCAATAAACCTTAACTAAATAAATACACTCCAACCACTATTTATTTGGCATACAATTGGCCGCGGCACATTTATTGGTGTAATATAATTAACATAACATTGCTTTCATCAATTTTATTAATTCATAAAATTTTTTACTTGAAAATCATAATCACAAACATCTCAGTCTTAAAAGGACTCGAGTAATACAAAATATCAGTAAACACACCCCACCACCACGGCCAATTCTATGCAATTTTGCAAACCGACGTTAAAAATATCTAAACCTATCTCCGACAGATGAACTCTGTCTGCCCTATATAAACCCTCAAAACCTCCCTCCAGATCCCCATGTCTGTAAGACAATCCCCCAATCAATGGCTTGAATCTTTCCATGGATTTATTTACACGACGCCTAATCTTATCAAGATTTTTTTGCTGGGCATCCTGCAGCCATATGAGTCTTGGAACAATTTCTGAAAAAAACTATTATGGTATTCAGGGATGATAATTTAAATCTGTGTAGATCACGCTTCATTGCAAACATCAGATCCAGGGTTTTAAATTTACTCAAATCATTACCCCCCAGATGATCAGTATATCAGGAACTGGCCACATACCCAATAATCTGGAAAGATAAAAATGTAAATGAAACCGTTGTAGACCCCACATTCCTTTCCACAGCACTTGAAATTTTCCAGTATCCAGCAACAGATTCGTTGAATAGCAACGTTTTCTGGCTCTTTTATAAGCCCAAAATATAAACGAGTGGCTCAGTATACAAATATATCTTCTAACACCTATAAAGAAATTAAAGAGAGAGGTCAGGTCTTACATAAATCTGAAATCTATGTGATTCCCATCTTCCCAATTTTTTTATTGTTGCTTCCCCAGGCCCATTTTTGCAGCCTCAGTCGCTGTGCCGATCCTAAATGAATGAGAGTTAAAATTAAACAATTGTAAATCCAATTTAAACATGCATTTCTTAAGAACCATGTTGATTGGAATCTTGTGAGGTGAGAACCATCTACGTGAATCAAAAAATTAAACTTACCATCAGGTCAAACAGATATTTGTTTACTATAACCAGTGGACAAATATCCTTGTCTCCACAACCTTATAGTGAAATCCACATCCCTTTGCCTGCTTTGTCTGTTTTAGAGCCCACAATAAATAATTTCAACCCCGTTTTGTATACTTGCACATGTTGTCTTTGCAAACCCGACCTTGACGTTTTGTTATTGGGCAACAATTCCGAGATTCTCATAGCACCAAAAAATGCCAACACAAAGGCAGCCATAAATAATAATGACTCAAATTCAGAGAAACAAACCAATTTGGTAGTTCTACAAATTTCTTTCAATAGAGGAATAGTGATGGGCCTTTTAGAATCTGGCAAATAAATATTTTTCTTATATCCTTTACGCGCATGTTGTATAGAGAAGTAATTTGAGCAAGGTGGAAAACCCTGCAACTTGAAAAAGAATGACACTCCTGCCAATATTTTTGCAATTTGGCTATAAGATAATTCCTTATACATTAAAGTGCATAGAAATATTTGAATGTTCTTTTCTGAAGGAGAATTAAGACCATGCTCCTCATTAAATTTAATCCACCGATGCCATGCAGCTGTATATTCAGCCCATGTACTATCAGCCAATGAATGCTTGATTGAACTTATCAAAATCTCTAAATTGGTCTCCATAAATGTTCGGGACACAGTTTCCACTCCTTGTCCACATTGGGCAGCAGTTGACGAAATTTGTGTATCTGTAACCGAGATAAGGCATCCGCAATTTGATTTTCCTTCCCTGGAACATGTTTTGCTTTTAACCAGATATTATAGCATAGACATAAAAATACTAAATACCTCAGAAATGTTATTACAAAAAAGGATTTGTTGATTATCAATTAACCATGTAAATTACTCATTTATTGTCTGAGTTAATTACAATTCTTTTATTGCTAAACTGCTCCCCCCA
Organism: Glandirana rugosa; assembly: GCA_018402905.1. NCBI lineage: Eukaryota > Metazoa > Chordata > Amphibia > Anura > Ranidae > Glandirana > Glandirana rugosa. The sequence continues at coordinate 275,516 of BLSH010098832.1, read as the reverse complement.
GATTTCCAAAGCTACCACTAGGGGAAACAATTCAAGTAGGACTATACTCTTTGTGGCTTTTATTTGGATCCATCTGTCTGGCCATCTACCGCAACACTAGTGGGTTTTCCATGCTGCTGAGAAACCACAAGATCCCGCTGTGTCTGTAAATAATTCAAGGTCTGATGACCTTCCTCCATTCCCCTTCCCCCCCTTGCCTTGACTTACTTTCTTCCTTTACCCTCCTTTCCTTCTTTCCTGTGCCCCCCCAGTCCATCTTCCCCTCCCTTCCCTCCCTCTAGCCCATCCTCATTCTCCCCCAGTCTTCCCATTCCTTCCGTCCCCCTTCCTTCCCTTGCTCCCCCTTTCCATACTCACAACATTGGCCATACCAGACAAGCCTTGATTTTGCTGTTTATCCTGATACAGGGTATATCCCTTTAATAAACCTCCATGCACAACACCCCACCTTTGCCGATGAGGGATTTTTAGCGTGTTGGTGCCCGGTTTGACGGTACTGGATTTGTGGGTAAGAGATAATGTCACCACTACAATATGTCCCCCTATGTACTGTATATATAAAGCAACCTTATGCTGTAACATCTTTTGTAAATTGTTCATTAATGTTATGCTTTCAATTATTGTAGATACTCCTCCTGATGAAGCGGTTATCCGCAAAACATGTAGAGGCCACACAGTATCTACAATCTGACACCCCCTGAATCCATCATCTCCCTCTCTGTGTATACATGGGGGATGTAAGGCAGGATGGTGCAATCAACTCTACTGTAAAGTGTAATTATAAATGTCTGTGAATATGTATATTGCCCTTTGGCAATTGATTTACTTTTATCTATAAATAAAACTTTGATGTATTTTAAACCTGTATGCAGTAATTACCCTATGGTGTCGCAATAGTCCAGTATCCTGTCCACATTCTGGGTATAGGTTGGGGAGCCTCTACCCTCCTTTCATATTAAGGTCTGATGAAAATACAAATTCCTCTTGAAAGAATGAACGCCCATTATATATGTCAAAAAATTTCATCCATACCATAAGACCCTCCCTAAGATCAGTTGTTAATCTGATATGTGCAAATGGAGATTAAAGACCAGCCATGGATAAATATAATTGCCTAGAGAATATCCTGCCCACCGGCATAATTCTGGTCGCAAATGCTAATAGCCCTAGTAACGATTGTAGTTCTTTTACTAAAACTTTTTTGCGCCTTATCATACAGGAAATAGTGGCTTGGATTTTGACAACTTTAGCTAATGGCAGTTGAAATTCTAATAATACTGTGTAAATTTTAATACCCAAAAATTCAATAGCCGTGGCTGGAAAAACAGTTTTCTCTTCCGCCAGAGGAATACCGAATCTTTTATTATTCATACTAAACAATTGTAGTATGAAGAAGCAGATTGGTGAATGGGCAGGACCGATGAACAGGAAGTCATCAAGGTAGTATAATATACCTTCATGACCTGATTCGTAAGATACTACCCATTGAAGAAAAGACGCAAATTTTTCAAAATACGTACATGATATGGAGCATCCCATAGGGAGGCACATGTCGTAATACAATTTTTGTTCAAAAAATTATAAGAAGCTGGGTTGATCGGAAGTAAATGGAAAGCCGCCTTAATGTTCGCTTTAACCAACAGAGCAGCTCTCCCAAACCTCCTGATATGTGAAATGGCCTCCTCAAACATACAATATGATACAGCAGCTAAACCTTCATCAATCTCATCATTTAATTATAAGCCTTTTGGAAATGATAAGTGGTGCATTAAACGATTTGTGTTTGGCTCCTTTTTTGGGAGAATACCTAAGGGGGATATTCTAAAGTTTTTAAATGGGGGCTTAGTAAATGGCCCTGCTATTTTACCTTCTTTCATTTCTTTTCCCAATGACTTTAAGTTGTTAATTACTTCGCAGCCTATTCCCTGAAAGACCGGCAAAGGAAAGCCATTGGAAAATCCTTCAATTAAAATTTGGCTGTCTCCTGGTCTGGATACATTTCCAATCATTGATGCATGTTTGGGAGGTTCACTGGCGTGAAAGCTTTTCCCAGTATTTTCTCTTGGAGGATGTGGGTTGATGTTCCTTTTGAAACATTTAAGTAATGGGTGAGGTCCTGAGCAGTGAGAACACTCGTGCTTATATCTACATGACCCACCCACTTACACATATTCTCATTGAATGCAAAACAGTAACCTCTCTTATAAGGTGACACTGTAAGTGATGGCTGCTGTTTTGCATAAGACGGCCTCTGAGGCAATATTAGGTTGAGCCACAAGCCTATATCCTTATTGCCCCATTTAAGCAAAGGATAAATGGACAGCTTCTGTCTGAATGACTCGTCATACTGGTACCAGCTTAATCCTCCAAAATTTTTATATGCTTCAAGCACATGCCCAAAGTGTTGGAAGAGGCCGCTGCAGTATTCTGGGCGTTTTTCTCCCATCACGCTAGCATAGATTGCAAATGCTTGCAACCAATTATGAAATAACCTCGCCACGGGTCTACGTCTTTCTTCTTCAGTCTTATCATCTGATTTTTTTTCCGTTCTGTTAATGAATTATTTTGTAGATGGGAGTAATGACAAAATGTCGATAAACTGCCCTTTCCATATTTTTTCTTTAACCTGAGGAGAAAGGTGATACCCCAGTGGCGAGATCTCACACGGAAGGATTTCCTTCAGACAGGACTCTGGTACCAATGAATTAGCAATATTAAACTCAGTTGGTAATGAATTACCTTTAGAGTTGAGCGAACACCTGGAAGTTCGGGTTCTGCTGGTCCGTCCGAACTTCGGGACAAAGTCCGGGTCCGGGTCCGGACGGAACCCGAACGATCGCACGGACAACGAACCCCATTGAAATCAATGGGGACCCGAACTTTTAGGCACAAAAATGGCTGTAGGAAAGTCCTGGAAAGCCCCAGAGGGCTGCAAAAGGAAGTAAAATGGGGGTAAGGGTAGGGCAAGCGCCCTACAAAAAAATGGGGACAGGGAAATAACTTTAAATATTTTTAAAAAAATAAAAACATAAAAAATGCAAAAATGGAGATGAATGTGGTTCATCTTCAAACTGTGTCTGAAAAGTATTAATTAACGGTAGAAGCCATATAACTGTTCTAAAATCATCTTCAAACTAGGGCAAGTGCCCTACAAATAAATGGGGATAGGGAAAATAAATTAAAATCAAATAAAAAAATGGGAAGGGGGATGGATGTGGAG
>BLSH010098832.1:243989-264314 GCA_018402905.1 Glandirana rugosa | reverse complement strand
TAAACCACAATAGCGAGAGTGAGAGAGTATGACCAGTGACCTTCAAGTTGTACCGTGGAGTACCGTTTCTTGAGAGACTCCTAGACTTTTTTTCGAAACAAGTTTGCCTTCAACCTCCTCGCGTTCCAGAGATTGTAGGTGGTCGAGACACTACAGCAGTACCTCCTCACCTTCTCCTGAGGTCACCGTTGGACACTTCGAAACCACTTGAGGTATGGGTTCTATTAATGTCTAAACCGCTGGCAACAAAAGTGAGTACACCCCTAAGTGAAAATGTCAATATTTTGTGTGGCCACCATTATTTTCCAGCACTGCCTTAACCCTCTTGGGTATGGAGTTCACCAAAGCTTCACAGGTTGCCACTGGAGTCCTCTTCCACTCCTCCATGACGACATCACAGAGCTGGTGGATGTTAGAGACCTTGCGCTCCTCCAACTTCCGTTTGAACAAAGCTTTTTTTCAGATCCTCAGAGAGTTCTTTGCCATGAGGTGCCATGTTGAACTTCCAGTGACCAGTATGAGAGAGTGAGAGCGATAACACCAAATTTAACACACCTGCTCCCCATTCACACCTGAGACTTTGTAACACTAACGAGTCACATGACACTGGGGAGGGAAAATGGCTAATTGGGCCCAATTTGGACATTTTCACTTAGGGGTGTACTCACTTTTGTTGCCAGCGGTTTAGACATTAATGGCTGTGTGTTGAGTTATTTTGAGGGGACAGCAAATTTACACTGTTATACAAGCTGTACACTCACTACTTTACATTGTAGCAAAGTGTCATTTCTTCAGTGTTGTCACATGCAAAGATGTAATAAAATATTTACAAAAATATGAGGGGTGTACTCACTTTTGTGAGATACTATTATATATATAGATATCTATATATATATATATATATATATATATATATATATATATATATATATATATATATATATAATGTCACACTGTGAATTGTGTGTTTTAGCTCATGGAACATGTCATATTTTATTTATTAGATAAACATCTTATGCAATGCGTTTTATCTTACTCTCCTACTATTTGTGCTGTACTGTCAGTGCTAGTCATTAGCTGAGGTCAGTATCAGCAGCCAAGCAAAATTAGGCATCACTTTATAACAGTAAAGGGAGCCACTTTCTTCTCCCAAAGGAAGACACAGAACAAATGCTCTGTATGGCACTGACCTATGAGCAGTTATCTACCTGCAGAGTAAAACAGCAACAGTTGTTAATATAAATTGATGGTTCTAAAAGGAAAAAAGAAAATTGTTGTTTATCACTACAGTGTACAAGTATTCCCCATCTCAATATAACTAAATAATATACCTAATTTAATGGCTATGAGTTCATACTATGTACCAAACTAAAGAAGCCAAAAATCAATGGGTAGAAAGTGAGTCAAGATGTAATACTTTACAAGAAGAAATCCCACATCAGGTTGCCATAGCAACATATACTTTCTCCAGAAATACTAATAATGAAGGGTAAAAGTAACTGCAGTAAAATGCAAATGTATTATTTTACTTCTAAAAAAATCCACAAAGCATTATACTAGAAAACTTTAATTACATGATAAAATAAATGTAGCGTAGTTAAATTCAAACCAGCCAAATTAAGATTGCTAAATATAACCAAAAAATATTTTACTGCCTGAGTTATAAGCTTTGTGTGTCTGTGCAGATGTTGGAATAAAACAGAAAATAACGATAACATCCCAATAAAAGCCAAACAGACATGGAGCACAGCTTGAAGCGCCACTAGGTTGACCTGGCGATTCAAAACCAGCCGAGTGCAGCTCCCCAAAGGATCATCAATTATGAAAGGGGAAGGATGGAAGGAAAGCCATCCATTTTCAAATATAATAGAAATGCTTTAGCATTGCCTCCCCCAAGCCACTCTACACTAACGCGTTTCACTCGCTCATTGACCTAGTTGTAGAGCTCTATGACTAAGCCCAAAAAAAGCCTTAATGTCAGTTGTGGAAAAAATAATACACTGACCCCACATTTTTAAGTTCAGTGGTACCTGTCTTATGCTTCCACCCCCAAATGCTGCCCACTAGGTCTTAGGCTTGGTTCACACTGCTGCGATCTGATTTTGATCTGACATTCATCAAGCAGAGCTGAGTTGCGTTGAAGTAAATAGGCAGCAACAGAAACAATGTGATTTCCATTGTCACGTGATTCTGTGTGACTCAAGTCACATCTGAAATCACACTTGCGTGAACAGAGCCTTAAACATACTTTCAGCATCACCCAGTGATCATCACTGTGTGGCCCTACTTGGAACTACACAACCTTTAATCCAAAAATTGTCGTCTTGTACTGAGCTTGAGCACCGCAGCCCTATTAATTCCTATAGGGAAACCATTCATGCATTCATTAGCATTTTTATATACAGTACTGTGCAAACGTTTTAGGCAGGTGTGAATAAATGCTGTAAATTAAGAATACTTTCAGAAATATAAGTGTTAATAGGTTATTTTTTCAATGAACAAAATAGAAAGTAAATGAACAAAAGAAAAAATCTAAATCAAATCAATATTTGGTGTGATTACCTCTTGACTTCAAAACAGCATTGATTCTTCAATGTACACTTGCATGCAGTTTTTGAGGGAACTCTGCAGGTAGGTTGTTCCAAACATCTTGGAGAACTAACCAACTGATCTTCTGTGGATGTAGGCTGCCTCAGATCCTTATGTTTCTTCATATAATGCCAGACAGGCTCGATGGTGTTGGGATCAGGACCAAACCATCACTTCTATGACTCCATGTTACTTCTTTATGCTGAAGATAGTGCTTAATGACATTGGCTGTATATTTGGAGTCGTTGTCCTGCTGCAGAACAAATTTGAGGCCAATCACACATCTCCCTGATGGAATGGCATGATGGATAAGTTGTTGTTTTTATCTGATGAAAGTGCAATACTTTTATTTTATTAAATCCACTGAAACGGTATCACACTATCAGTACCTTCTCTTTCTTTGGGTGCCGTGGTGAGTTTACCTGGGGGTGTAAAGAACCTTATTGGACTGCTATCCTACCAACGCCGGGAGGCGGATCCGGTTAGCCCTTTCCACTACCTCTGTGGTTCACCCAAGCCAACTCTGCTACATCAGGACCCCAAGATTGTCGTATTTATCCCAGGGGGGACCCGGGCTGGGGCACAGCCAAAGCGCTTATGCGCTTACCTCTGGTAAGCAGTTATTAGATGTGAGGTGGAGGTATCACTACTGAATTTGAACTATCACACGGTGGTCTATATCTGTGAAGATACATCTACATCTCTACTTTCATCTACACCATTTATGTTTATGTGGACTGTATGATTTACATGTATTTATGGGATGCATGCTATATGTATCTACCTACCGTCATTTTAGCGCAACCTGTTGTTTATAAAATGATGGATAAGTATCTGCCTGTATTTCTCAGCATTGGGGACACCATTGATCCTGACCAAATCTCCAACTCCTTTTGCAGAAATGCAGCCCCAAACTTGCAAGGAACCTCCATCAAGCTGTTGCCTGCAGACGCTCATTATTGTACCACTCTCTAGCCATTTGTTGAACACACTACCACATACTACAGCCAGATATTTCACATTTTAACTCATCAGTCCATAGCACCTGCTGCCATTTTTCTGCACCCCAGTTCTTATGTTTTTATGCATAGTTGAGTCGCTGAGCCTTGTTTCCACATCAGAGGAATGGCTTTTTGGCCACATAGCTTCCATGAAGATAAGTTCTGGTCAGACTTTTCCAGACAGTTGATGGGTGAACCTGGTTTCTGCCAGTTCTCTGCTGATGGCACTGCTGGACATCGTCATGCGTCAAATGGAAATAAGCATGATGCGTCTTTTATCTGTTGCATTAAGTTTCCTTGGCAGACCAGTGCATCCATGGTCCTCGAAATTTCCTGATTGATGATGCCCTCAATGCTGGGAAATACAGGCAGATACTTATCCATCATGCCATACCATGATGAGTGGTTTACACAAAATGTATTCTTAAGCAGGGCAACGACTCCAAGCAGACAGCCAAATTCATTAAGAACTATCTTCAGCATAAAGAAAAACAAGGTGTCTTGGAAATATAAGGTTTATTCCCCACAAAGCCCTGATCTGATCGTCATAGAGTCTGTCTGGGATTACATGAAGAGACACAAGGATTTGATTAAGCCTACATCCACAGAAGATATGTGGTTATTTCTCCAAGAAGTTTGGATGAACACGTTCCCTCAAAAACTGTGTGAAAGTTTACCTAGAAGAATTGATGCTGGTTTGAAGCCAAAGGGTGGTCACACCAAATATTGATTTGATGTAGGTTTTTCTTCTGTTTGGTCACTTTGCATTTTGTGAATTGATAAAAATAAACAATTAAATATATTTTTTTTGAAAGCATTTTTACTTTACAGCATTTCTTCACACTTGCCTAAAACTTGTATGTCTAGAATTCAGCTTTAACATAGTTGATTAGGCAAACTCAGAATTCACTGTGACTTTTATGATTTGTTTACTTGTTTCATATCTCAGAAATTATTAAAGTCATTTTCAGCTAGGCAACTAAAAGATAAGGAGTTCAGCAATGACAGACTTCATAGTGCTTTTTTTTTTACAAGTTTCTGATATTTGTGTAAGTGCAAGTACATAAGAAATGGTGTAAATGAGGTCAAGAGAAGAGTAAATAGTCAAAAATCAACTTTCTTGGCCATCTGTGAGATCTGCTGTTACAATCTGTTTTGCTGGCTTGAACAGTGTATTTGCCTCTTTTTAATATCAATGACTGTTAAATTCGTTTTCTCCCATTAAGTGAGGTTTGTTGGGCTCCTACCAGTTTTATTTACACAATAACAGAGACTGTAGGCTTTCCACCGCTCAATGTATTGTTAGGTAGTAAGTAAACCAATGGTAATGCACTTAGCTTGTGGATTTATGGAGTGAGATTTCTTGAGCTGTCATTCATAACTATGGTACAAAATGACCTGAAAACATTGCAATCTCAGTACAAGCAACCAGGTTAGAAGCCCTCTACAGAAGCTGATGTCAGCAATGACAGCTTATTGGGTTGATTTACTTAAAGCGGAGTTCCACCCAAAAGTGGAACTTCCGCTTTAAGTCCTCCTCCCCAGCTCCAGATGCTGAAACGGAGCTTTTGGGGAGGAGGGGGGGTGGGGATACCCTATTTTTAGGGGTACTTCCGCCCCGATCGCCTTAGGCGATCGGAAGTGGAAGGACTCCTTCCCCCTCCCTCCCGACGTCTTCTGGGACACAGGACAGGTCCTAGAAGACTTCGGGACCAATCACAATGCGCAGCGCCGCTCGCGCATGCGCAGTGTGCGCCCAGCCGTGAAGCTGCGGCCGGGTGCCCACAGTAGCAATGCCGGCGCCGCGGAGGGGAGGGGGAGAGGAGCGAGGCTCCGTGCGGCTCCATCGCTGGACCGGGAGACAGGTAAGTGTCGGTTTATTAAAAGTCAGCAGCTACACTTTTTGTAGCTGCTGACTTTTAATAAACCTAAGGAAAGGGTGGAACTCCGCTTTAAGGCAAATCGATTGTGCACTTTGTAAAGTGCAGTTGCACTCTGCAAGAGCAGTTGCTCCAGAGCTTAGTAAATGAGCAGAAGCTCTGCTGACTTCCATCATCCAATCATGTGCAAGCAAAAATGCTGTTTTTTTTATTTTCCTTGCATGTGATTGGTTATTCTTTGCAAAGTGAACCTTCATCTCATACACAAAGCTCTAGAGCAATTGTACTTGCAGAGTGCAACTGCACTTTGCAAGGTGCACAGTCTATTTGCCTTTAGTAAATCAACCCCTATATGTTTTTATCAGTACAAATTTCCCTTGAATGTGAAAAAACATTCCTGTGCATGCTTAAACTGTCATTTTTTGGACAGGCTCAAATATCACACTTTATATTAGCAATAAATTGCATTATAAGAGCCAAGGAACCCTAAAACATAATCTATCTTCCCATATCATGCTACAGATACAGTGCCTCCGGAAAGTATTCACAGCGCTTTACTTTTACACATTTTGTTATGTCACAACCTTATTCCAAAACGGATTAAATTCATTATTTTCCTCAAAATTCTACAAACAATACCCCATAATCATAATGTGAAAGAAGTTTGTTTGAAATCTTTGCAAATTTATTAAAAATGCAAAACAAAAAAATCACATGTACATACATTTTCGCAGCCATAATTGCCCATTTGAGCTCAGGTGCGTCCTTTTTCCATTGATCATCCTTGAGATGTTTCTACAACTTTATTGGAGTCCACCTGTGGTAAATGCAGTTGATTGGACTTGATTTGGAAAGGCACACATCTGTCTATATATGGTCTCACAGTTAACAGTTTCATATCAGAGCACAAACCAAACCATGAAGTCCAAGGAATTGTCTGTAGACCTCCGAGACAGGATTGCCTCAAGGCACAGATCCGGGGAAGGGTACAGAAAAATTTCTACAGCATTGAAGGTCCCAATGAGTACAGTGGCCTCCATCATTCATAAATGGAAGACATTTGGAACCACCGGGTCGCCCTGCCAAACTGAGTGATCGGGGGAGAAGGGCCTTAGTCAGGGAGATGACCAAGAACCCGATGGTCACTCTGACAGAGCTCCAGTGTTTCAATCAGCAGCTTAGTGTGTCTGGCAAATCCATTCACTGGACACTATGGAGTTGATTTAATAAAGCTTGAAAGTGCAAAATTTGGTGCAGCTCCACACAGAAACCAATCAGCTTCAGGGTTTTATTGTGAAAGCTTGATTGAACAAGCTGAGGTTAGTAGCTGATTGGCTAGCATGCACAGCTGCACCGGTTTTTGCACTCTCCAGCTTTAGTAAATCAACCCCTAACTGTTAGCTTTACTACTAGTTACTGCAATTTATATCAGCAAGCTTTTTAATGCAGTGACCCTTTACTAAGCTGTGCTGGTTTGTATTATTTTTGTCAGTGCCACCCTTCAAAGTTTCATATGGCTACAGCAGTTTAATTGGAGATATTTTGAAAAATATAAGTATGTATTGACATATGAAAACATTGGAACAAGCTTAAAATTTGACAGGAAGAATCTTAAGAATTTGTGGTTGGGATTAAATAGAGAACAGCTAATCTTACTTTCCTTGAAAGGAACAACACAATAAAGGTAAACTTAAGACAATGTAGATTATCATTTAGCCAAGTTAAGAAAGTAAGCTGCATGATATAAGGTTGTACACAATGAGTGCTTTCATAGAAGCTAGCCTCATGTAGTTTTATCATACAACCTTACAAACATTTTAAATTCTTTAGCAGACTACACACTTTTGTGACTTTTTTTTGGCACTATATATTAACTTGTAGGCAGAGTTTGGATATTAATTTCTGCCTCGATACCATGATGCCAGGCTGGACAGGTTACTCAGCCACTAATCCATCCATTGGGCCACCTGCATGCCTGCCTGGGAAATGATGAAGCAGTTATCTGACTGCTAAGTCAACTTTTTTTTTTGCAGTGTGAACAGAACGGTTACATGACTGGCACAATAGTACTGGCACTAGAGGGAGCCCAGCTTAGGAATAATGTGTTCCCTGCTAAGGGCTCTGGGTGCCATCTTGTTGAAGCCTCTAATAATTTAGACATAGGGTTCATGTGAGATTTTGGCAGCCATTTTGGGCGCAGATGTGCTCAGTAAGGGGGACAGAGTTTTTGAAGTTGACTCTGCCCCTTTCCTGTGAATATAATATAGACTGTATTGCACTGCAATGAGGAAACCAGCTACCCTATCAAACACATGGCTGTCCTACTCCCACCACTCCAGGAAAATGCAAATTTTGCTGCAATCTTTCGTTTTGGGAAAGCTGTTATTTTTGGATTTTTGTTAATCTGTTGAACTTTTCACAAATAGTGCCAAACTGTTGCAGTTTTCCATGTTAAAGGTTCTCTTTAAAAGACTGCATAGTTGGTTGAGCCTCTCTGCTCTGCTGTTACCCCCATACCGCCATTTGGTCTATACGGCAGGATGTTAGAGCAACCTAGTTCATCACCAGGCATGTCTAGAGGTGCAGCGTTGGTGCCATTAGGAGCTGTGTTGGCATTAATACCACAGCATGCCATCCAGCCTTATTGAAACTGGACATCAGCACATTGCAGCCCCGCCTGGGACTGCTCCACTCTAATGCATTTCATTCAGTAACTTATTCAGGAACTTACACTGGGCAAAATTATAAACGCAACACTTTTGTGTTTGCCCTTATTTATCATGAGCTGAACTGTTAGTGAGCACTTCTCCTTTGCTGAGATAATCCATCCACCTCACAGGTGTGGCATATCAAGATGCTAATTAGACAGCATGATTATTGCACAGGTGTGCCTTAGGCTGGCTGCAATAAAAGGCCACTCTAAAATGTGCTGTTTTACTGTACTGGTGGGGGGAGGGGGGGATCCAACAACCAGTTAGTGTGTGGTGTGACCATGATTTGCCTCACACAGTGCAGCACATCTCCTTTGCATAGAGTTGATCAGGTTGTTGATTGTGGCCTGTAGAATGTTGGTCCATTTCTCTTCAATGACTGTGCGAAGTTGCTGGTTATTGTCAGGAACTGGAACACGCTGTCGTATACGCCGATCCAGAGAATCCCAACATGCTCAATGGTGACCTGTCCGGTGAGTATGCTGGCCATACAAGAACTGGGATGTTTTCAGCTTCCAGGAATTGTGTACAGATCCTTGCAACATGGGGCCCGTGCATTATCATGCTGCAACATGAAGTGATGGCCGTGGATGAATAGCACAACAATGGGCCTCAGGATTTGGTCACGGTATGTCTATGCATTCAAAATGGCATCAATAAAATTCACCTGTGCTCGTTGTCCATAGCATATGCCTGCCCATACCATAACCCCTCCGCCACCATAGGCCACTCGATCCACAATGTCGACATCAGCAAACCGCTCTCCCACATGATGTCTCCCATCTGCTCTGTCCAGTGAAAACCAGGATTCATCAGTGAAGAGAACACCTCTCCAGTGTGCCAGACACCATCGAATATGAGCATTTGCCCACTCAAGTTGGTTACAATGACGAACTGCAGTCAGGTCGAGACCCCGATGAGGACAATGAGCATGCAGATGAGCTTCCCTGAGACGGTTTCTGACAGTTTGTGCAGAAATTCTTTGGTTATGCAAACCGATTGTTGCAGCAACTGTCAGGGTGGCTGGTCTCAGACAATCTTGGAGGTGAAGATGCTGGATGTGGAGGTCCTGGGCTGGTGTGATTACACGTGGTCTGCGGTTGTGAGGCCGTTTGGATGTACTGCCAAATTCTCTGAAACACCTTTGGAGACAGCTTATGGTAGAGAAATGAACATTCAATTCAAGGGCAGCAGATCCGGTGGACATCCCTACAGTCAGCATACCAATTGTATGCTCCCTCAAAGCTTGCAACATCTGTGGCATTGTGCTGTGTGATAAAACTGCACATTTTAGAGTGGCCTTTTATTGTGGCCAGCCTACGGCACACCTGCGCAATAGTCATGCTGTCTAATCAGCATCTTGATATGCCACACCTGTGAGGTGGATGGATTATCTCAGCAAAGGAGAAGTGCTCACTAACACAGATTTAGACAGATTTGTGAACAGTATTTGAGAGAAATAGGCCTTTTGTGTACATAGAAAAATTCATAGATCTTTGCGTTCAGCTCATGATAAATAGGGGCAAACACAAAATTGTTGCGTTTATAATTTTGCTCAGTGTATTTATGCAGTATACATTTATAATAAATCAGGTGTTAAAGGGAAACACATACATAAATCCCAACATAATAGCCATACTATTAACAAAAGCATAATGGCTTGAATGTATCCCTAAATCAAACTCATAACCTCCAAAAAACAACACAAATTAATTGAAAGTCTTTAAATGAATCCATTAAAGTTACATTCAACTGCTAATAATATCAATGTGTATCTCTCTGAGGAGTACTAAACCGGGAGGAATAATCATCCAAAATATAAATAACAAAGGACCCATAACTGAATAATAGAACATAAATAAATGAAGGGGGAAAAAATAAATAAATAAAAATAAACGAAAGGAGGGAGAAGGGAAGGGGAAGGGAAAAGAAAGGGGGAAAGGAAAAAGGACGGGGGTGGAGAGAAGGAGGAAAGAGAAAAAACTGAGAGAGATAAATAAAATAAGGATACAAAAGAGGAAGGAAGGGGGGGGTGGGGTATGTTGAAAGAAAAGGTAGAGAATAGGAGGGGTGGGAGAACAGGGCGTTAGGAACACAAACAAAAGGAAAAGTAGAAGATGAAAAATAATAAGAAATAAAGGGGAAAGGAAAACAGAAAGAAGAGTTAAAACAGAATATGTACAATGCATTAATATTAGTGGATAATGTCCCATTCAAAATGCATTCAATCCTGGTTTTTAGATTAAGGATCCAATACACTTACAGCTAACTAGCTAATTATCCCTACCACTGCTGGGGCTATCAATTATTTCAATAATTTGTACCTTGAGGTGTTCAGTTCTATGGTGATCCATAAAATTGCGTGCTACATTCATATTTTTCAAGTTGGAAAGGCGATCCCTGAAGCAATCACACAACCATCTTGAACTCTACTGATGTTTTCTTATGGCAAGTCACACAAGAGATAATATATCCTGTGTAACAATATACTAACTGCCTAATCGCAAATGAAAACAGTATCTTTTTGCCTGCTTATACACTCAATAGTCAATTGTCCAAAAAAATTATCCATTAATTTATTTTTTCTGTTTCATCTTCCAGAATGAGAACCCAATGAAGGATTCATAGGTGTAGAACTAGATCACAAAATGTAATCTTTAGAAGTATCTATTTTACAAATGGCACCTTAAAATTAAATGCGCCCAATGATATATGTTTGAATCATTGTAATTTTGCTTATCTCTTGTGAATTTGGAACTTTTGGTAGAAGACATTTCATTTTCCAGATCAATGTAAAATAAACTGTGTAACTTGAAATATCCCTGGTTCATTCTATATCTTATGTATCTCCGTGTGTAATTCATTGTTGCTGTATTGTTAATAGCCCACTATTAATCTCATCAGTTTAATTCACCACCTAGTGATGGTCCAGTGTTTCTCAACTCCAGTCCTCAAGGCCCCAACATGTCATGCTTTCAGGATTTCCCAAACGGCTGTAGTAATTACTAAGGCAGTGAAACTGATCAAATCACCTGTGCAAAATAATGGAAAGTCTGAAAACATGACCTGTTAGGGCGCCTTGAGGACTGGAGTTGAGAAACACTGCACTAGACCACCACTAGATGATAATCTTGTAGAGCAGTGGTTCTGTCCTCAAGTACCCCCAACAGCCCATGTTTTCAGGTTTTCATTTATCTTGCACAGTTGCTTTAAATCAGAGCTTGATCGATGATGGTTCTCAAACTTTGCAGATGTTTGTGGTTTGATGGTAAAAAGAGAACTAAAAACTGTCTTTTGCAGCTCCCTTTTTCTCTGGGAGCAAAGGGGTGGGGCAGATGTACCTGACCACTCAAATGGGTAAGGAGGGTCCGTGGGCTGACCGGGGTGGATGACAGTATAATAATTTTTCCTTGCACACAGTTTTTAGACCATTATTCATATCTCCCAATATGTACCGGTTGCATTCCTGAAACTGAGAGATTATTGTTCAGCATTGAATTTCTGTCCAGGGTTACTAAGCACAGGGTAGCTCAAATGAGCGTGTCACCCAGAAGGCATCTGACAGCTATTTTCCTCTAGTGTGTCTGAACATGGGCATGCCTGGACTTAATTTGTTCAGTATGAAATTCCACATTTGAATATATACTTTTCATTAATGTGTCATGTTCCTGTCTGAGTTTATGGATCATGTATGGATTTCTTCAGTTTGGAATTGGGCAGAGGTCTCTGAAAGGTCACTTCTACCTGAATGCCCTTTTACGATAGGTTTCTGTTAGCTTTCTAGTCACTAGAGCCTATTCAGACAGTTTTATGAACTCGGAGATGGTACTGGGAAACTGATAAGGGGTGTCTGGCCTCAGCCACCAGTTATGTTTTGCATAACTGAAAGAAAAAGGTCACTGTGATATACCCATCACATACCAACATGGCTGAAGTGATCTGGAACATCACAAAATGGCTGCTACGCACACAGCTAGGCCTTATCCCTGGGCGCAGGACCGTTGCTTGGTGCACTTAGAATCTGGTGCAGCTGTACATTGTAGCCAATCAGCTTCTAATTTCAGCTTGTGTAATTAAGCTTTGGGAAACCTGAAAGCTAAATGGTTCCTATGCAGATTCACACCAGATTTTGCACTCTCCAGTTTTAGTAAATAACACCCAAAGTATCATATGCAAACATATATTGTGGTAAATTTCTTTATTACAACACACAGATCTGAATGGGCATAAATACTGCAAGGTCCTTTATAGGTGAAAGTGGGACATTCTCTCTGGATGTTTGAAGAAATACCTTGACAAGTCCATCTTTAGAAGGCTCTGCCTCCAGCTTGCAAAGAAATGTATGTTCCTGCAAGGTGACAATTGTAGATGACACTGATGAGTCTCTTGTTTTAGCTGTTAGCAAGGCTGTCAGTTGTATCATTTTGGTTTTTGATGGACAGATTTGTAAAGGCCTCATTTATACTTGTGTTTAGGGGCAGTAAAATGTGTTTTTATCACATCTCAAACACTTCCCCTTATGCTGCAAAGGCAGTACCGAGGAGTACATGCAGTATGCCATGCTTTGCATTGCGGTGCAGCAAAAATGATCCCTGCTGTCCTGCACCGCAGGCAATACCATACACTGGATACAACCTATTCAAGTTAATGGGGGCACCCTGTAACTGCCTATCCAATGTTCTTTGATGAGCAATCCGAGTGTAGATTGCTCTTTACAGAGCAACTCTAGCGTAAACTCAGCCCTGAGTTGTTGAGTTGGTATCTCTTTGAGTAACTGTACCATGAGTTTGAGAGATGAAAGGGGTGTCTTGAATTCCTTGAATTTTTATACATCTGAGCAGTTACATTGTGACAGTGCTAGGCCCTGACACTATGTTAGAAGAGAGAAATGGCACACAGGGTTCTCAAAGTTGCAGGTTGCGTTCTGAGTGGACAAGACTGTTTTTTCAGTTTTCTCCAGATTTTTCAATTCCCACATAGGGATCTAGAGTCCGGAGGCTTTGAAGAGCTTTGGGAGGGAAGCCCCCATTTGTCCAGGTTTGACCCAGAGGTCAGAATAGGCCTTATAATCAAGGGTCTAATAGTAGTTCAGGGCTCCACCTAGGAGACAGGAGGTTCTCTGTGTAGGAAGAACAACAGCATAGTAGCTTTACATACTGTGAACCATACATATGCATTATACCTGTCTATACCAGCAGGTGGCACTGCAGAGCTATAGTGTGTATTCTATGGTAGTGTCATCAGAGGAAGTACCATCCTTATTGTGTTACATGCACTTATTTGTTATTCTCTTACTGTCTCCATAATGTAAAGATATGTACTGCAATCCCCAATGAAAGTAAAGTGTATTGCTGCATACAAGAAGCTGTTAGTTGGTTTGTGGGACCAGACCAAAGGCTGTAGCTTGAGACTTGAGCAGTGGTGCTGCAAGAGACAGCCAGGAGGCTTAATTTAATTTATTTTTGTGTTTGTAAAGATGGTGGAAACCCTTCCTGGCCACAGTGAACTCAATGAGAAACGCTACACTTGAGCTAAACCCCCAAAATATAACAATGCATACAGGGATAGATGTGGTTTATCACAGCATAGCAATTTCAGCAGCAGGGATAATCCTAGAAGCAACATTTCTTGTAGTTTCATAAGCAATTCAAAACTACAGAAAACTCCAATGCATGCTCTTACTTCAAAACTGTGAAAAAGGTTTTATGAATATATTTTGTCTGTTCTGTTTTAATTGCTGCTATATGCATTGGCTTTCCTCATTAGACCTGCTCTGCCATACTGAATAAACACTTGTTGACTTGGCACAAGCCATAGGCAACTCAATAAGACACAGAAGGTAAAGTGGAAGTAAACTCTCCCCCTCTGATGCTGCTTTTTAAACAAGCCGGTATGTAAAGGTATTCTAATACATTTTGCATTATATTTCAGCCACAGTCTCATGTTCCTTACTTTGTTCCAGCTGTTTTAAAATTTGTGCTTCCTGTGATAAGCAAGGGCCATCTTAATTACTGTCTTCCGAATCCTTAGTGCAATGTACTTCTGCCCTTTCAGTTAGTCTGTTCTGCAATCTCACGCATGGGGTGCATGAGAAAAGTCTGAATGAGACTATAGTCTTGCAATATCTCAGGGAGCTGATATAACAGACACGGCACGGTTCTTAATGGAAAGAGTGTGCCGGGAGAGAGATGCGCTTGTGCCGGTGACGTCACTACAAAGAACGAGACAGACTACAAGTCAATGGAGCAAGTAAGGTTACATCCACATACATTCAGTGCTTTTAATGATGATATATATGTGCTAAAGTTATGGGGGAGAGTTTACAACCACTTTAACTTTAACTGTTACTAAATCCACAACAGTAAAATCAGTCTGTATATGCAGTAAAGCATGCTTGTTATACTCACTGTGGAACCTAAGGGGTTAATCCTCTGTGTTGTGTAAAATGGCTGTTTGATCCCGTCTCCTCTGATCTTCAACTTCTTTCAGCGTCTCCAACTCTAAATGGAAGGAGTCAGGCTGCACATGCTCAAATTGGTGCGTTTTGCTAGAGAGTTTTTTTTTGTTCTTGGGAGAGTGCATGTGTTCAGCAAAGGGCCAATCAGCACTGTCCAGACAAAGAGTCAGGGGTCCTGAAGTTTTATAGGACAGTGAGAGCAGAACGAAAACTCCTCCTACCAGCTTTACCACACAGGGATAGAAGTCTCAAGACGTCTATATACTGCTGCTGACAAAAGGTGTTTAGAAGTTTATATTTGCTAAAACAATTGCATTTCCATGTTCTGTGTACGGTGGGAGATCACATATAGTGAATTCAGAGTCCTGGGTTTAGTAACACTTTACATCCCACATTGATTTGCTTCAGAAAAGTGAAACATAAGATGTGTTTTATCAGTCTTTCGAAATAAAAGACATTAATGCAGAGTTCCACCCAAAAGTGGAACTTCCGCTTTAAGTAATGGTGACCCCCTGACATGTCACAACTGGCATGTCATTTTTTTTTAGGGGAGGAGCGGGTACCCAGTTTTCATAGGTACTTCACTCCCACTTCCTCTCCTGGCACCACGGCGCCGGAAGGAAGTTCACCTCTCCTCCCTGCAATCTTCTGGGACATGTCACAGGTCCCAGAAGATTGCCTGGCCATTCACAAAGCGCAGCATGACTCGTGCATGTGCAGTGAAGCCACAGCCAGGCGCCCACACTTGCTATGCCAGCACCGCCAAGGTGAGCGGGAGAGGAGCGAGGCATTGGGTGGCCGCATCGCTGGAACGTGGGACAGGTGAGTAGCCCTTTATTAACCTCCTCCCATCCGCGCCATAGCCGAATGACGGCCACAGTGCGGCTCTAAAATGCTCTATAGACGTCCTCCCATTTGGCTTGTGCTGGACGCGCTCCCGCGGGCGCGAGCGGCACGCGCACGTGCCGCCGCACGCTGCGGGAGCGTGCCCGCGGGTCGGGCGGCCCCGATGTCCGCCGGAGACCCGCAATCTCCTTACCCAGAGGAGGAACGGGGAACCGCCGAAGTAAACACGGCGGTTCCCCGTTCTGTGAGGGGGGGCATGCCAGATCTACTGATCCCTGTCACTGGGATCAGTTAGATCTGTCATGCCCCTGTCAACCCCGCCCCCTCACAGTTAGAACACACCCAGGGAACATAGTTAACCCCTTCACTGCCCCCTGCAGGTTAACCCCTTCACTGCCAATGACATTTATACAGTAATCAGTGGATATTTACATTTCTGATCGCTGTATAAATGTCATTGGTCCCAAAAAAGTGTCAAAAACGTCCGACATGTCCGCCCCGATATCGCAGTACCAATAAAAATCGCAGATCGCCGCCATTACCAGTAAAAAAAAAATAATAAAAATGCCATAAATCAATGTCCATAGTTTGTAGGCACTATAACTTTTGCGCAACCCAATCAATAAACGCAGATTGCGATTTTTTTTTACCAAAAATATGTAGAAGAATATATGTCGGCCAAAACTGATGAATAAATTTGTTTTTATATTTTTGGATATTTATTATAGCAAAAAGTAAAAAATATTGTTTTTTTTTTCAAAATTGTCCCTCTATTTTTGTTTATAGCGGCGATCAGAAATGACGCAGAGGTGATCAAATACCACCAACAGAAAGTTCTATTTGTGGGGAAAAAAGGACGCAAATTTTGTTTGGGTACAACGTCGCACGACCGCGCAATTGTCATTCAAAGAGCGACAGCACTGAAAACTGAAAATTGGTCCGGGCAGGAGGGGGGTTTAAGTGCCCAGTAAGGAAGTGGTTAAAATTCAGCAGCTACACTTTTTGTAGCTGCTGACTTTTAAATGGGTGGAACTCCTCTTTAACTTTCCTGTCCCTGTGACAGCACACTGTCTGTGTCCCTACTGCTTCACACCTCTTTTTGTCCTGGTGACCATTTGGAAACCCAAAATCTTAGAGCTGCCAGTGGAGCAAGAATTGAGGCTAAAAAATCCAATGGGGATAAATGTTCCTGTTACAATTCTCTCAAATGGATATTCCACCCGTTTTGTGAGAGTCCCTCTCACTTCCTTTTACAGCACTGAGAAAAGAAGTGAAGGGCAATTTTCCCAATGGGTTACAGAGAGGGAAAACCCTGATAGGGAGTTTACTCTTCCCAAATCTATTCGAAACAAATAAAAGAAAAGTTTTGGATGTACATTTACTTTCATGGGAAACCGTTTCTACTAGTAAAACATGCTGCAAAGTGGACTTTGTTTTTGAACAGTTTCCTAAACTTGTAACCACTTCAGCCCCGGAAGTTTTCACCCCCTTCATCACCAGGCCATTTTTTGTGATACGACACTGCATTGCTTTAACTGACAATTGCACGTTCATGCGATGCTGCACCCAAAAAAAATGTATGTCCTTTTTTCCCACAAATAGAGCTTTCTTTTGGTGATTTTTATCACCGCCAATTTTGAAAAAAAAACAAACAATATTTTTTACTTTCTGCTATAAAACATACCCAATAAAAAAAATTTAAAAAATAAAATTTCTTCATCAAAAAAAGTATATATTTATTGGTTTGTGCAAAAGTTATCAGGCCTACAAACTATGAGATAGATTTATGGACTTTAGTTATTTATTTTTTTTTATACTAGTAATGGTGGTGATCAGCGATCTTTAGCAGGGCTGCGACATTGCAGCAGACAAATCGGACACCTAACTGACACTTTTGACACTTTTTGGGAAGCAGTGACACCAACACAGTGATCAGTGCTAAAAAATATATGCCCTGTTACTGTACTAATGACACTGGCAGGGAAGGGGTTAACATTAGGGGCGATCAAAGGGTTAAATGTGTTCCCTGGGAGTGCTTTCCTACTGTGTGGGGGATAGTTTAACTGTAGGAAGACAGAAATCCGTGTTCCTGCTTAGCAGAAACACAAGATTTCTGTCTTCCTTACTAGCAGAATGGCGATCGGCCTTGTTTTACATTGGCAGTCCGCCGTTCTGCCTCTCTCGGAAAGATTGTCGGGTGTCCGCTGGACCTGCTGAATGGCTCCTGCTGTATCCAATCACATCAGGAGCGGGGCCCTGGTGGCATGCGCATGCGCCACAGACCCGAAGAAAAAATCAAGTACAGGTATGTGATTTTGTGCTTAAGGGCCGCCCTTCCACAGTATATGTACGTTGGGCAGTCGTTAAGCAGTTAATGCGTTTGAGCAAACAATGTTGGTTATTGAAAAGCCTCAACAGAGCACTGTGAGCACTTTTCATATCTATGAAGCAGTGAATGTGACGTTCATCATACATTCACTGGTGCCGAATCAATCACTGTTATTTAAAACACACGCCCCTGGAAATTTCACTTGCAGTGAATTTTAGTGCCTCTTTGTAATGAACAATGTAAACAGGAACTGACATTACCAGTGCAGATGAAAACAGAAGGTTTTTTGTTAAGCTTTTGTAAGAAATAATTGCCATGGGAGTAGAAGCAATCTGAAGGCTTTGCTGTCTGCATCCAAATAGGAAAAGAATCGCTAGGTGAATATTAGAGTATTAAACACAGGTTTTGAAAACAGAAAAAACTGAGTAAGCTTCATATGGTTTTTAATGGACACAGTTGTCTCTCTGTTCAAAGCGGTTGCCTACCCATTAAAAAAATAAATAAATAAATAAAAGCCTGCAAGACAACAGCATAATGAGCTAGTATGCACCGCATACTATCTCATTATGAAATACTTACCTTGAAACGAAGATCCGACCGGGCTGCTCGGTCCCTTCTGAGGCAGCGGACATCTTCCCTCGGATCTTGCTTCCAGGTACGCGGCTCCGGCGCTGTGACTGGCCGGAACAGCGAGACGTCACTCCCACGAATGCGCGCGGGACCCGTCTTTCCGGCAAGGTCCAGCCCTATTGCCGGGCCTTTGCCGAGACATACACGGCCCATGCGCCGTAACTCCGCAGCATCTTAGAGAGGGAATATCTCCTAAACTGTACAGGTTTATGAGATATTCATTTTACCTACAGGTAAGCCTTATTATAGGCTTACCTGTAGGTAAAAGTACTAAAATTGGGTAGACAACTGCTTTAATTGTTTGATAGTGAACTATCGGGCAAAATAAAAAACAATGACATGTAGATTTCATTGTGTTATTAGCATTAAAACAAAAGCTTTTCTTTTAATGAGTCCCTAGATAACATAGTTTTCTTACCAGTTGATCATGTCAGTAAATCTGTGTTTTTTCATATTATCTACTTGACAGTGTTGTTACCCAGTGAACAGGGCAGATTTAGATGGGCATGTCGTTTTAGATGGAGATAGGGTAAGCAACAATCAAATGAAAGCCTAACTCTACCTAACACTTTTCAGGCAGTTACAGTAAGTTTTTTTTATTTTTTAAAGACAGTTCCCTTGTGCCTAGACTAATAATATTAAAGTATTAAAAAAAAAGAGCTTTGCGCTCTGGTTCACATTGGTGCCTTTTGGAATGCAATTTGACATGTCAAATCGCATGCCAAATCTGCAGCAATTGCAGGCAATGGCACCGTCCTAATTTCCAAAAGTAGCTTCTGTACCACTTTTGGCAATTTCAGGTGCGATTTCCATTGACATCTGGGCAGAAAGCCCCACAGATGTCTCTGAAATCGCACCTGAAATTGGGACTGACATGCGGGAATGAAATGGTGCGAGTTCTCATTTCCGCACCAATGTGAACCTAGGCTAAAACAAACTCTCACTGTAGCTGATAAGGATGGGCTCGGGCGTGTTGGCAAGTGCATGTGCCCGAGCCCGCGGGTAAGTGAACCCTGCACTGCGCTAATAAGAGGCAATGAGACATTCCCCGATCACTGCAGCCGCGCATCGGGGAAATGTCTCACTGCCTGTGATTGGCGCAGTGCAGGGTTCACTTCCCTGCGGGCTCGGGCACATGCACTTGCGAACACGCCCGAGCCCATCCTTAGTAGCTGAAGGCACTGTGGAATATTTCATGTTCAAAGATCACAACAGAAACACAGAAATCTCAGCTACTTTTCCCTTAGGGTCCTTTCACACACACGGACCGTTCATCAGTTCATCAGTTTATCAGTTCATCAGTTCATCTGTTTTTCATCCGTTTTTTCATCCGTTTTTTTTCATCCGTTTTTTCATCAGTGGTCATTAGTGTTGAGCGAACCCGGACTGTAACGTTCGGGTCCGTACCGAACTTTCGGGTGTCCGTGGCACGGACCCGGACCCGGACATTTCAAAAATCGTTCGGGTTCGGTCCGGGGTTCTGCTATTTTACTCCACGTGTTGAGAAGCTGCAGGGCAGCCAATCAACAAGTGTTTCACTGGTTTGCCCTTAGAAGCCATCACAGCCATGCCTACTAATGGCATGGCTGTGATTGGCCGGTGCATCATGTGACCCAGCCTCTTTATAAGCTGGAGTCACAGTGCTGCAGTCACATGCTCCTTGGGTTAGTGTAGGGAAAGGTAGCTGACTGCGTGAGGGACAGATTTGAGACATTTTAAGACCTGATCCTGCATCCTGAGATAGATTACTTTACTACTGCTGTCTGTGCTGTTGCTCTGAGGACAGATAGCAGAAATTAGAGATTTCACATATTAGAGATTAAAGACGATAGACAGGAGTCTCGTTGTCGTGTCTGTCGTCATCATTTCATTAGATAGAGTC
>BLSH010098832.1:214971-239419 GCA_018402905.1 Glandirana rugosa | reverse complement strand
TCAAAAAGTAGGCAAAAACGTAACCATCACTTACATGTTTCCTTTGACTACTTTTTGACTACTGGTGATCTCAACTCGCTTGGAGACCTTCAAGCCCAAGACGACCAGGCAGGCTTGAAGCCCTGTTTCAGGCCCAGGCCCAGGCCTGCCTTGGGCTTGCTAGCGTGCCTGTTGCTTGGGGTAACTTTAGTTACCCCTGGGCTTGAAAATACGTGTTTTTACCGACATTGTTTCAGGACCTTTCGGGATCTCCCGACGTTTTCCTTCATTTTACCCCCATTCCCGTCCGTGCGATCGTTCGGGTTCCGTCCGGACCCGGACCCGGACTTTGTCCCGAAGTTCGGACGGACCAGCAGAACCCGAACTTCCAGAGGTTCGCTCAACTCTAGTGGTCATCAGTTTTTCATCAGTTTCCTTTGTACATTCACTACCAATGCAAAAACGGATGAAAAACTGACCGTTCGTCAGTTTACATCCGTTTTTCGTCCGATCCAATTTCGTCGGATGGATGAAAAACGGACAAACGGTCCGTATGTGTGAAAGGGGCCTTATTTTCTCTGCCACAATAGACTTGTCAGCCTGCCAGCTTTTCAGTGTAGTCAAACAGCAGGTGATGTAAGCAGGTGGTTCTCAAACATAGGGTGTCCGTTTATGAAACAAAGAAGAGCGAGATCCTGATGATCACAACTGATCTCTAAGGCCCCTTTCACACATACGGACCGTTTGTCCGTTTTTCATCCATCCGTTGACGGATGAAAAACGGACATTAATGCAACTCTTTGGAAAAACTGATGACAACTGATGATCAGCTATTTTCATCAGTTTTCATCCGCTTCCGTCAGCATCCGTTTTTTTGAACGGATGAAAATCCTATTTTTCATCCGTCAAAAAAACGGATCGGACGAAAAACGGATGTAAACTGACGAACGGTCAGTTTTTCATCCGTTTTTGCATTGGTAGGGAATGTAAAAAAAAACTGATGAAAAACTGATGACCACTGATGAAAAAACGGATGAAAAAAAACGGATGAAAAAACGGATGAAAAACGGATGAAAAACGGATGAACTGATGAACTGATAAACTGATGAACTGATGAACGGTCCGTGTGTGTGAAAGGACCCTTAAGCCTCGTACACACGGGACGACGATCGCACGTACGACCGTGTTGAATCGTATGTTGGCTGTTGTATGCAGCATACTGACTGCACTACACAATCGTACGGCCGGGGAAAGAACGTTCAGGTGCATGTAATAAGCATCCAGCCATTCCTGACTTCGGAGAATGCGTGTTTTGCACAATACAACTTGTTGTACCAACTGCTCTGTACACATGATACAACAGTCCTATGAGAGCTTGTTGGTACGACCAAGTTTTCTAGTCTGCTCATACAACTCCCTTGTACGACCATCGTATGTTCGACTGTTCAAATCGCGCATACGAACGATCGATATCGCATACAACGGTCGTGAGTACGACCTGTTGAATGCGATCGTCGTCCCGTGTGTACGGGGCATTAGGTGTACCAGTTTATGAAGCTGAGATGAGAAGTGGAAAACATGTTCTTCACTTCTCGTAACAGGACACACCCTTCTGTCATTCACTTTTACACAAATGGCCGGTTTATGAAGGTGAGATCTGAAGATCTCACTGGCCATCTCTGTAAAATATCTCCGTCCCAGATTCTCTAGCTCAGAAGTGGAGAATTTGGGTGAGAAGCTGCTGTGATGTGAGGAAAAAGGCTTCTTTCTTCCTAATATCAGCACCAGTGAGGTTAAAGAGTGATATAAATAATAACTATATATGTTTATGTGTATATATGTGTTTTATATATACAGTGTATATATATATATGTATATATATATATATATATATATATATATATACATATATACACATAATATACATATATATATATATACACACACACCATAGTTATAATATATTGTCTTTTAGGACTCTAGGACTGTTTTTTGTTAATGGCACCCCAAATGCAGACATGAATTTTGCCGCATATTTTGACATTTGACAAATACGCTACCAACGTGCCAAAATGCGAATCGAAAAAACGCTCCAATGTACAAAAAAGGTTCAATTTGGCTTTTTGGGCCTGATTTATGTGCATTTTGGTGCAGTTTTTTAATGCACATTTTGCTGCTTTTATCAAAACACATTTTGGCGTGTTATTTAAAGCATTTTAGCACATTTTTATGTGCATTTTGGTGCTTTTTTAACATGCATTTTAACTAATGTTTTTCCTTTGTTTTTGTGTGCATTCTGGAGATGCATGCAAAATGCATGTTATGCTTGTGGTGTTAATAGCACCCCAAAAGTGGCTAGCAGATGTGCCGTTTGCAACAATACACATAAAAACGAAATCAAAATGCATGTTAAAAAAGTGTCATGGAACTGAGCATGCGTGTTTTGCACAGTACAACTTGTTGGACACACGATACAACGGTCGTACGACCAAAGTTTTCTAGTTTGCTCATCCAACTCCTGTTGTACGACCGTCATACATGGGCTGTTCTAATCACGCATACTAACGGCCGGATGATCATACAACAATCAGTCGTACGACCGTTTTCATACAACCATCGCACCGTGTGTCTAAAATTAAAACACAAGTTTTAGCTTTGCATACACTTTAACATCTAAATCTAACATGAATCTAAAACCTTGTACACATGATGCGACGATCGTACGACTGAATGGCCCAAATCGTATGTTGGCTGTTTTATCTCGCGTACTGACATGCACTAAGTGATCGTACGACCAAGCCGAACGTAGTGACGTGTTACGAACGTATAAAGAGGAAGTTCAGGTGCATGTAATTTATGAATTAGGAACGAACGGACACTTCTGGGCGTTCCTGACTTCTGAGCATGCGTGTTTTGCACAGTACAACTTGGACTAACTTCTCTGTACACATGGTACAACGCTCATAAGACCACTTGTCGGTACAACCAAAGTTTTCTAGTCTGCTCATCCAACTCCTGTGGTTTGACAGTCGTACGTTAGCTGTTCTAATCGCACGTACTAACATTCGGATGATCGTACAACAAGCGGTCGTAAGACTGTTTTCATACAATCGTTGCATCATGTGTACGAGGCTTAACTGTTAACATCAAAACCCAAGTCGACATTTGTGACTTCCTCCCCAGTACTGTCCTTGCAGACTTCCTACTTTGCAAGCCAGCGCTAGTCCTCTTTCAAATTTAATGACAACCAGCACCATCCAACCCACTTCATGTGAGCCCAGGCTGTTGTAGACACACTCTCTATTGACACGTCATCATGCCAGCCTATGCATACAGTACAGAGCAGTTCATACACAACATTTCATGACAACTGGGATGTCTAGTAGTAAGGATTCAATACCCTCATCATCAGACTGGATGAAGTCCATCAAAGGCTGCAGTAAAAAAGTATGTACAGTATAATTGGATTAAAACAATTAGCTGCATAGGGGCTATTATATGCAATTTAGAAACGCAAATCAAGGAAAGAGCCTTTACTTGGAGATTCCAAGTCTAAAGAATTCAGGTCTTTGGTTTATATTATCCTAGTGTACCTGCAAAAATAACAATCTATGAGATAATATGTTATTGTTGTTATAAAAATCTGGTACTTAACCATTAAATGTAAATGAGAAGAAAACATGGCAAACAGTAGTGGTGACCACCAAACATTATGTGACATTGGTGTCTTAGCTGAAAATCAATGTTGTAAATCTTTCATGTAGGATGAGGAAGGCCTTTATCAGACTTTCCAAACGGGTGAGTATTAATGTCCCTTCTCTCCGTCTGCAGTGTCATTTTTCTTTAAAAATTAAATTGTATTGCTGAAGTCCAAAATCCTCATTGAGATGACAAATGACAGAAAGCTTTCACTTCTTGGCTGAGATTCGCAGCTAATCCAAGGAGACGCTTGAAGAGAACGCCTGACCCCCTCATTTTATGTTATTGAAGATTACAGCTTTGTCTATAGTGATAAAGTGTACCTACATGTAATAAATTGCTGTGTTTGCACAACAGCTAGAGAGAGGCATTTAATAATGTCCCCTTAGTGGGAATTGAACTGGCAATGGCTGCTTTAATCTAGCAGCCCTGTTTGTTTTCCAAAATAATGGGCTACTCCTTTCAGCTCTAACTATGGATTTATTATCTGCACAGGATATGCTAATATTTTGACATTATTCATTTGGGTTTATTTCATTAATAGTTCCAGATGCAACATTTACTTAACTACCAAACATAATTCATTTTGCTGAAACCAGACCATTTTTTTTATTTCAAATGGTTGATACAGGTACTGCCCTTTGCACAGCTTCTATGCATGTCCTGCTGCTTTTTGGTATGAATTTTTATGATGAGCTTTATTTATGATTAAACATCAAGTTCTGTCAGGATTATATAATGGTCAATAGAAAATACAATAAAGAAATAGTGGCTCACAATCATATACACTCACTATCCTAATCCTATACAACACTGGAATTATGAAGCACCACTTGGCAATATTAATTGCTAATTAGGAAAAAAGTATAAAAAGGAGTAAGTAACACTTCCTTTGTGAAAAAAAAAATAAATCTATAGTCTCAGGTCCATGTAAGTCAATGCAATATGCAGTTGCTAATAGTAAAAAGAACACTGCAGAGTCTTGTCGTAGCTAATATTATCATACTCTATGTTTCACAGGTCTAGAAATTAACAAGCTATCAATGGGTTGTCAGCTGTTGCATTGTTTTATTATCAGGCCATATTTTGTTCTTACATAAGTATGCAAGTTATAAAATTTTAATTTCAGTAGAACATTATGGTGGAAGTAAGGCTTGGTTCACATATATGTGGTGCGAGAAACACAGCGAATTCTGAGCAATACCCGCACCACACTGAAATCGCACTCCGTTCATGTGATCTGCCACCGATGTCAATGTCAAATCAATGACACCCCAAAACAGATTGCAAAATGCAGTGCGATTGCAAGAATCAGATTGCATGGGTCTGGCAAAAAAAAGATGCCTGCACCTTTTTTCTGAGGTGCAGATCAAGCCCATACAAAATGAATAGGCTCAAATCACACTGCAAAGGATTGCATGTGATTTGAATAGGAAATGTGGTGTGATTCCTATCAGAATCAGAGCAGTTTCCACTCTCACATTGACTGTGCCTGCTTGCACTACAGTGGGATGCCAAATGTTGCAAGGGGCCTGGCTATCATCATTGTGATTGGTGATTCTGTAAATCAGCCCCTGGACACACCTAGTCCTGCTCATTCCTTTCTGGTTTGACAGCACAAACCTCTTGGAGGAGACACAATGAAGGAGAATTTGCAGCAGCCAGAATAGCAATAGCCAGACCCTGGAGAACCTCCATGAACCCTTTCGACTTGGTAAAAAACAAGTTGTCATTAGTCCGTACCGAACTTTGGGGCGTCCGTGACCCGGACTCTAACCCGGACATTTGAAAAAAGTTTGGGTTCGAGTTCTGGGTTCGGGTATTTGATCACGCATGCTGAATAGCTGCAGGGCAGCCAATCAACAAGCGTTTCACTGGTTTGCCCTTAGAAGCCATCACAGCCATGCCTACTAATGGCTTGGCTGTGATTGGCCAGTGCATCATGTGACCCAGGCTCTTTATAAGCTGGATTCACTTAGTGCTGCATGTCACATGCTCTCTGGGTAGTGTTGGGAGATGATGCTGCCGGTGCTGTGAGGGACAGATTGCAGATAGATAGATAGGTAGAGATTACTACTACTACTGCTTTTAGGGACAGATTGCAGATCTCATCCTGCATTACAGAACGATCTGACTGGACTAGGTAGAGTCTACTGCTTAGAGGGACAGATTATTATTCTAAAATCATCTCCTAGTTCTATAGGGTCAGGTTCCTGCTGTTGCTGTAAGGGACAGATT
Source organism: Glandirana rugosa (assembly GCA_018402905.1). Taxonomy (NCBI): domain Eukaryota; kingdom Metazoa; phylum Chordata; class Amphibia; order Anura; family Ranidae; genus Glandirana; species Glandirana rugosa. The sequence goes on along the minus strand of BLSH010098832.1, from coordinate 233,503 downwards.
ATTGTTCTAAAATCATTTTGCAGCCCTCTAGCACTTTCCAGGACTTTTTTACAGTCATTTTTGTGCCGAAAAGTTCGGCACCCCATTGACTTCAATGGGGTTCGGGGTAAAGTTCGGGTCAAGTTCGATACCGAACCCGGACTTTTTCCCAAAGTTCGGCCGTACCCACCGAACCCGAACATCCAGGTGTTCGCTCAACTCTAGTTGTCGTGGATTATCATTAACGAGAGCCTCTTTGCAATTCTTCAAGATAAACGGGGCCTATTTGAAAAGATCTGGGAACCCTGGATCAAATATTTGTCTGACCCTCTGTGAGAACCCATAGGGTGACCCCATATACCACATGGAGAACACTATTCCACTATTTCCATTACTTCTACTTTTTCTGCTTTTCTCAAAAAAAAATGTTTCTGTCCCTCTCTCCTTCGTCTCTTTCTCCTATTCAGCTCTTCTATTTTTTTTCTCCCAATTATTAATAGGTCCTTCTTCTCACACCTTTCCTCCTGGGGGGGGCGTGGGGGGAACTGTGCCTCAGGACCACGGTGCAGGCACATATAAGGGGAACCAGGCAGCCCGCGTGCCGGAGGTGTGGTCTGGCCTCTCCTTCCTCCTCCTCCCCGGGGGCCCGGGGCGACTCAAATATACCGTTCACCTTCAGAAGATAAAGATGATGTATGGTCGTGTTTCTTGTTCTCTTTTCTTTTACGATTATGTTGTGTTTGTCGTAATCGACTCCAGAAGCACAGGAGCGATTAGTGATGGCCAATTAGGCCAGAAGAGGTATATTTGCTTATTTTGGAATTTCACTCATTTCCCGATACAGCACCACACAATGTAACTTTCATACAAATGCTAAAATGCTTTTCATTTTCTCAATAAAAACTAATGAAACAGAAAGAGAATTTGGCTCAGTCTGGGAATGTGAATGATTTAGTCCTTGTTTGGTACTTGTTTAGATTGTATTTGTACTTGAATTATGTTATGTGTCTGCTATAGAAATGAAAAAAGACCAAATAACTAATTTTTCTGTTATAAAATTTAGCAAACAAATAATCTCTCTTCATAAATTTAGGCCAAAATGTATTCTGCTCCATTTCTTTTGTAAAAATTACCCAAATTGGTGTATAATATTTAGTCTGAGTGAAAGTCATAAAGCCTACAAATTATGGTATTTATACTGTGTATATATACATTATATATATATATATACAGTATATATATATAAAAATTGATCAGTCCTGATGTACTGACGGCCTCTCATTTCTTGAGACCCTAAAATGCCAGGACAGTACAAATACCCCCCACATTACCTCTCTTTCGGGAAGTAGACAATCTAAGATATTTAATAAAGGCATTTTTTTGTCACAAATATTTGTTTCCACAAAGTTGTAATTTTAACATTTAAAGTTTTTTTTTTTAAACACATAATAGAAATACTTACGATTATACCCCAAAACCCATTCTGCTATGCCTCCTGAATATGGGTATACCACATGTGTAAGACTTTTTCACACCCTAGATGCATAGAGGGGCCCAAAATCCAAGGAGCACCTTTATGCATTCCAGGAGCATAATTTATGCATCTAATTTCCTGAATACTTATCACATTTTTGGAGGCCATGGAGCACCGGGGGAGTAGAAACACCCACACAATTATCACATTTTGCAAAGTAAACACCCCAAGGAATTTTTTTTAGTGGCATGAAGAGTCTTTCGAAGACTTAAATTTTTGTCACACGTTTTTGGAAAATATGTAAAGAAATTGAAAATATTAACTTGACAACTTTGTGTAAAAGAATGTAAGACATTTCTCACACACAGCATGGAGATACTTAGAATTACACCCCAAAGTAAATTCTGCTACTCCTCCTGAGTATGGGGATATCACATGTGTAAGACTTTTCCACAGCCTAGCCACACAGCCATTTTCAATGTTTACAATGTGATCACTGTGATTGGACACAGTGATCACATGGTACAGGGCCCATGTCATGCGGGAGGACGTATGGATACGTCCACCCACAGCGGTGCTTCTCCCCCCACATGGGGGGGGAGGGGTGCTCCCGTCCAGCCATTTATGTACTATTGCTGGACAGGAAGTGGTTAAGGAGAGCTAACAGCCTACGTAGGGGATGATGAATGCTATAATGTGCCATGCAGTACTATATTGCCATAAGTTGGTGTGGATTACATTTTGATGGACTACACATTCTTTTGTACCTACTTGTGTTCACAGTTTAGAGATCCAACAGTCCTTTTTAGAACTATAATTTTGTGTGTGTATGTGTGTTGTATGCGTGTGTGTAAACTGTAGGTGCTGATCAGCTACTGGGTCCCCTTGCAGTCTTTTTTATTGGATTTTTTTCTTTCATGTTTACCCTTCTGCTAGACTTTGAGGTTTAGTGTTTCTGTGTATTTTTTAAGAGGAAGTTTTACCTTATTTAAGGAGCAGAATTAAGCTAAGCATTTGCTGCATGGTCTTCAGCTATTATTTTGTGACCCCTGCTTACCTATTGCTGACCCAGCTGGACCTGCATCTACTTTGCTTTCCTTTGGACCAGCTGTTGCTTTGCTTAACTACTACTCACCCAGCTTACCCTTAGTTTGACTGCCTTTTGCTTACCTGGTCTGTATTAGGGCCCATTCACACTTGCAAATGCATCCGTAGTCTGATTACATAGGAGAACCTCAGCGGGGATTCCCACAATTAGCTGTGAGAGGCAGCCCCATTAAAAGCAATGGGAGGCTACTCGCTCCCTCAGTTATTAGATAGACACATGCAGAAAGAAAAAAATGTTTAGTTTAGTTTTGATTCATTATTTACATAAATTTGTTTAGTTAAATTAATTTAATTCATTTTTGGTATTCTTTCGTTTATTCAAATTCGATTTGAATTTTCCGAATTTGGTACTGAACTCAATTTGACCTAATTCGGAAATTTGAATTCAAATCAAATTCCATTCAAATTTATTCTATTTGAAATTTGAATTTTGGAAGATGGTTATATTTTTTCTATTTCAGTCTATTCTATTCTTTTATTTTCTATTCTATTCAAATTCAAATTTATTGTATTCGAAATTCGAATTTCGTAACATGGTTATATTCTTTCTATTCTATTGTTTTTTATATTCTATTCTATTTTTTTCTATTCTATTCTATTTTTTTCTATTCTAATCTATTTTTTATTTTCTATTCTATTCTTTTCTTTTCTATTCTATTCAAATTCTAATTTATTCTGTTCAAAATTCACATTTTGGAAGATAATATTTTATATATGTTATATTCTATTGTATTCTATTGTTTTTTATATTCTATTTTTTTTATTCTGTTTGAATTCAAATTTCTTCTATTTGAATTCTGGGAAATGGTTATATGCTATTTTATTCTAGTCTATTATATTACATTCTATTGTTTTTTTTTCTATTCTATTCTTTCATTTTCTATTCTATTCAAATTTGAATTTATTCTGTTTGAAATTCAAATTTCTGAAGATGGTTACTGCATATTCTTTCCATTTTACTAATTGTTTTCTATTCTATTCCAATATTTTCTATTCTGATCTATTCTGTTCTTTTATTTTCTATTCTATTATGTTCTGTTTTACTCTATTCTTTTCTATTCCTTTATTTTCTATTATATTTTTTCATTTTCTATTATATTCTTTTCTATTTTATTTTCTATTATATTCCTTTATTTGTATTCTTTTTTTCTACTCAGAAATTCAAATTCAAATTGAATTACAAAATGATTCAAATTCAAAAACAAAGGAGAGCGAAAGGTATTAACTTGGGAGAGATATAAAGAGCTATTTCTTCTTTATAGCTCTCCGTAGTTACTGCCTTTGGCTCTCCTTTTTTATAAAGACTGGGGGGGGGGGGATGACCTTGGGTGCCCTTGCTCTTACTGTCACTGAATGCTGGTTCCTCTTGGGTAAGCAACTCAATGACCATTTTTCCCCTCATTACTCTTATGTGTATACACTTTTGCTAGCCTGTTATTATGCTCCATTGTTTTTGTTACAGATGCTACTTTATTTAATTCCTCCTGAAGAAGCGGTTGTTGCCCCGAAACATGTAGAGGTTTCATTGTACACTGAGGATTGATTACATCTTATGTCCTCAGCTCAATCTGAGGACACTAATTTACCAGCAATAACAGCCTGAAATAATGCACATTCTGAAGATGTTAATATAATTATCGTTTTTTTATTCATGTATGTGGACATGTGTTTCATTTTAACATTTTTGTATAAATAAAATAAAATTTTTATCCTGTTCTTGAACATTTTTGGGTACCACGATAGTCCATGTTTCCCCTCTGGAGGCACTGTAGGGGTTGCCCCTCGTTTTTTTTATTACCATTGTTGTCAGGATAATGGTACCCCCACAATGTATACTTATATGATCTATCAGAGGCTTATATTTTCATTGTATTGCAAAAAAAGGCTGGAGACACATTTTTCATTTGCTCAGAAAAAATCTCTGGGTGGGGGCTGTCTACACCCTCTGGCAGGCCCAGCCTTTAGGTGAATCTCTATGCGTTGAACTTTTCTTTGCTGTCCCTTAAGGCAGGAGACCTGAGCGATAGTAGTATCTTCATTTGAAAACACCCAGCATTCAACCTCTGTAAACCTAATGCAAAGCTTGTCTAAGTCATGGTGTCGGCCACCATTAGGTGCTCGATACGCTTCATTAGGGAGGATTTGCAGCTTTTCAGGAAGGTGAAAATATTAGCTGCCTCCTGCGGTGGAGAGAAACCAGATGAAAATTACCCAGGAGGGAACCCTGAGTCAGCCATATCTGTAAGCGTCTGCACACTTGTGTTGCTTGTGTAGCAAGAAGGTAGCACGCATGTGGTACAGTAGGTTTTTTTGTATTTTGTGGATGGACAGAGTTCCTGTGAAGTGTGTCTGGTCTCAATCACATCCCACTTATGCCTCCAGCTTTTTAAGATGGAACCTCCGTGTAGCTTTTTTTGTATCTGTTATTATGCGCATCCATGTCTTTATGGACCTTGCTTTGTGCACTGGTCCCAATCATTTGATGGAGGGGGATTATGGTGTGGTGTTGTTTTCAGGGGTTGGGCTTGGCCTCTTAGTTCCAGTGAAGGGAGCTCTTAAGGCATCAGCCTACCAAGACATTTTGGACAATTTCATGCTCCCGACTGTGTGGGAACAGGTTGGCAATGACCCATTCCTGTTCCAACATGACTGCACACCAGTGCACAAATCAAGATCTATAAAGATATGGGTGAGGTAGAGGAATTTAACTGGCCTGCACAGTGTCCTGACCTCAACCAATATAACACCTTTAGGGTGAATTAGAGCTGAGACAGCAAGCCAAGCCTTCTCATCCACATCAATACCTGACCTCACAAATGTGCTTCTAGAAGGATGGTCAAACATTCCCAAAGACACACTCATAAACCTTGTGGACAGCCTTGCCAGAAGAGTTAAAGCTGCAAAGGGTGTGTCAACTAAATATTGAACCCTATGGATCAAGACTGGGATGCCATTAAAGTTCATGTGCGTGTAAAGGGAGGCGCCCCAATATTTTTGGTAACATAGTGTAGGTGACAGTTGACAACCATAAAATGGCTAGTTGCCCTCCATTAAATGGCTGATAACTATCTGCCCAAAACACAAGCTTCTGAGTAGTTTTTCTATTGTGTCCATAGTGTTGACAAGAATATCAGATGAAGCACAAGTAAAATGTTTCTGAGGTTCCTTTTGTAAGGTATGCAATATATTGCTTGATTGAGTACCTCTCAAAAATGTACTTACCCGAGGTGCAGCAACATTTTTGATCAGAAAAGCTTTGTGTTGCACAAGACCTTTGTGAATGAACATAGACATTTACACAGCTTAAAGCAGTACTAAACCCAAAATAAAATATTTATTATATTGCAGCTTACCAATTCTTAGATGTGATGGCCATATCTGTTTCCTTTTTTAGGCTTTTCTTTCCTCTATTTTCATCTGACAATCCAGCCAGTAAGTCTGTTGTTTTTAATAGAAAAGCTCTCTTGTGGTTACAGGGATGAGACAGACCAGACCATTTACCACTGAGAGGTGTGCTTAAAGCGTAGCTCCACCCAAAAAGGAAAAGTTCCACTGTCTGCACCCTCCACTGCCACATTTGGCACTTTTTTGGTGGGAGCGGGTACCTACAGAAGACTACAGGACTATTCACAAGGCGCAGCGTGGCTTGTGCATGCGCAGTAGGAAACTGGCTGTGAAGCCTCAAGGCTTCACTTACTGTTTCCCTTACTTGCAATGCTGGCACCTGCATCTGAAGCCAATTGGTTTGGGTGAGGACATCGCTGGATCCCTGGACAGATAAGTGTCCTTATATTAAAGTCAGCAGCTACAGTACTTGTAGCTGCTGACTTTTAACTTTTTTGGGGGAGCCTGGACTCCTCTTTAAATTAATCAATTTTATTTATTTATGTAAAACTTTTTACCCAAAAGGAGAAAATACTGTTTGCTGTAACTGATTATAAAGTATTAGCTGGAGTTCAGCTTCAATTTCAGGAAGTGTGCTACTGGCCAGATCACCAGGTGAAAACAGAAGGAAAAAAAATAAAAATAAAACTATTACAGCCACCACATCAAATGACTGGTAAGCTGCAATATATTTCATTTTTGGTTTTGGCTTTAATACTGCTTTGATATTCAAACAGGTATAGTACCTAGCTTCTGTATTTTAAAACTGTACATATACGTTATGGCAGGTATGGCAGTGATGACTCAGTATGACACATTACTAAGAGGTTTGACACTTTATCCAAGACACTATATTAAAGACTCCAGTGAAATTCTATAGAGCTGGCATGAAATGCGTCATTCCATATCACTAGAGTAATCCCGCTGTGTTTTTATGATTGATTCTCCCTCAGCTGAACATAATATTTTCCTTTGTTTTTCTCTGGATATTTCTTCACAGTTTATTCAGTATTCTTCTCGGTCAGCTATTTATATGAAAAGAACACCTAAATAAATGAAACTTCGAAAATCAATTTTATTGCATTCAGTATAAATATTTGTATTAGTGCAATTGCTGTTAAGTATATGTGAAGCCCACTCCCTTTTGCGTCAAAAACTCATAGTCTTACATATTCCATATAGGAGGTCCTATACCCAGTGATTGCATGATAGGCATGCTGTAAAATATATAAAGAAGTTAGAGCTTACATGGACATTCCCTAAAGCAGCACTATACAATTTCCAATATTGGTCCATCTCTCCTTGCATTTCATGAGACGAGAGGCGTTTGTGAGGGATTCTGGAGTAGTCCAGTTGGAGGTAGAGGACTGACTTAGAGTGCTCTCAGGATTGGTAAGTCCTCATTTGGGACCTGGAATTTGGAGGCTTGAAGAGACTTTGGGTGAGAAAGAGCCTCATAAACCCTGATTACAGGGACTTTGGTTCTAAAGGGGTTAACCCACTTGCAAGAGAGGCCTAAAGAGGAACAGAAAGCTGTCACCAAGTGTCTGTGAAGTCCAGTGTGTAGTAGGACACGCTGAGGAGTCAGAGTGGTGGTCTGTTTATGACTGAGACTCTACCTAGTGGTCTTAAACCTCCTCTTTGGTATACTTGAAGCAGACATATACTGGTGAGGGCAGTGAGCCAAATGTTTTAGTTTTCTACCTGTAGGGGGGTAGGGTGAGGGGGTGGTTGTCATGACCTCCATGTTTCCCTCCTCGTTGGACACCAAACAAGGGTCACATAAGAGGCCCACCCCAGGATGGGTTCTTCTGGGCTACACTAGGCACTTTGAATAGGGTCACTGCCTCACACATATGGTACCTTTTCTTGAACAAATGATTGAACTCTTAATACACTTTTTCAATGCAAATATACACCAACATGGGACACTCAGAGCTAATGCCCTCTCCACCTTTGTACAGGCTGGGGACCTCTGCGGTGCTGATCTGCTCCCATTGCTATGGGGGATGGACCTGCTCGTGGAGTGAGTGTTGACAACAACTCCTCCTGCTAGAAGCTATCCCAACTGTAACATGTACACGCTTACGGCGGCTAGAGAACCTTTGTTACCCTTGGTAACCACTTGTGTCTTCACACAGTTTTAACTTTTATACTGTTATCTTGATACCCCAATGTGCTTAGTGACCCAAACTGTAGACTCAATGTTACTTGCATTACACCCCTTGAGTAACTTCAGACCAGGCAAAGTTTCAAAAGCTTTACTTAAATAATGTGGCATAAAAGTTAAACAAAGGCAACAGTCTTCCCCTAAACAAGTCCCTAACTTAGACTTGTGGCCCAGCGTTCCTGCACAGAAAAGAGTCAAGATCTGGCTGAGTCCATGATGACAGAATTCAGGATTTGTATCTTTAGGGTGGACCACAAGTCCCAGCAATCCCCCTAGGCTGCAAAACGATCCTGAGGATGGAGGTGCATTGGGATTCCAGTCTCGGCATATCAAGCAGGCTAACAGGATGGAGTCCAGTAATGATAACAGCAGCAACCTTAGAATTTCAATAGCTCTTCAGACCCCTCAGGTCCATTTTATAACACACAGAACCAGGGGGTCAAACCCAGGAAAGGCCTTCAAGAAAAATCCAGGAAACACATTTAATACTAAACCTCCTGACTGGGGCAGCATAAAACGTTATATTATAATGTTCTATAATGTTATATAATGTTTTATTTGGTTTTGAGCTGCAATTACATTTTTTTTTGTTTTCCTCCTTAGTATTAAAAGACTGCTTTGTTTTTACCAACATGGCTGGCTGATGATCCAGGGCTCTTTAACCTCCCTGGCAGTATGATTATTTCAGATTTTTGATGCTGAAAGCGGTACATTATTTTGCATGGAAATTTGGCGTTTTATATTGTAGGCCTGTAATTCTAAGGAATAACTCACTTAAATCTGTCCAAACCAGAGTCTAGTAGATATCCCGGGTATGATAAAGTTTGAAACATGAAATCATAAATTATAATATAATAAATAACTATAAATAACTATCAAAAATAATAGCGTAATAGTAATAAAATGTATTCAATAATGCAATCAAACCAAAAACACTGAAATTTGCTCAGTTGCAGAATTGTCACTGTCATCACTTTCAGTGTCTAATGATAAATTCCCCAAAAATCAGCATCACTCAATTCTGCAAATGATTCTTATTTACTATCGGTGTTTTCTAGCTGATAAAAAAACACTTTTGACATAAAGGGACACTTTTTGGTTGCCATGGACATTCTCAAGTTTCCAGGCAGAAAGAATGACATATATAATATAAAAGTGCATGCAGGTCACTGGGCAAACCACTAGGGACAAAGGGGATGTGAAATATTTTCATACAGTAATGTAATCTTACAGATTACAGTGTACTGTATGGGCTGTGTGTGTTTCACTTTTTGAATTTCCCGCCGGTCTCCGTCCCCGTGCGACGCGACGCTCGCAAGGAATGGAGCCCGGCACACAGAGTCATCGGGCGGAGGACACAGCCTGCAGACACGGCGGGGGACATCGCTGGATCCAGGGGACAAGGTGAGTAGCGCTGCCTTGGATCCAGCGATGCGATCCCGAGTGTGGCTCAGGGTTACCGCTAATGGTACTGAAATTCCACCACGAGCCACACTCAGGATTACCGCCAGGGAGGTTAAAATTACAGAATGTAAACATTTTCTGCTGGAGTCACTGTCCTAAGCTGTAGCAAGGTGTCGTTACCCACTTGCTGCTGACATTTTTCACACAGATGTTAAAATCAGCTTTTTTTTTTACTAGACAATTACTTGGAGCCCCAAACATATATTTTGTGAAAGCAGAGACCCTGGAGAATAAAATGGTGGTTGCAATTTTTTATGTTGCACAATATTTGCACATTTGTTTATCAAGTGCAAATTTTCAGGAAAAATACACTTGAATTTTAGTGTATACAAACAAAAGATGATGTTACATTGAGCAAATAGATACCAAACATGTCAAGATTTAAAACTATGGTACCCAACATTGTCTAAAGTTGACTCTTTAAAACCCTTCACAGGTTACCAATTTAAAGTTAAGCATGAGCACTAGAAATATTTCTCTTACTCTGATGTTCACAGTGATACCTCATATGTGTGGTGCAATCACCATGTACATATGCATGCCGAACCTACATGTACATTTGCATTTTATTGAAATTAATTTTCTTCACTTCTTTTAAATGTTTTTTTTTTCATTGAACTTTATAGCTATCACAAAGGGTGAACACTGCCCTTATAATAGTTTGGGCAGTTAAATGTACTCTTTACTGAGAGAGCAGGGGTCTCAAAGACCCCTGATCCCTTCTCTGCCCTCAAAGGCAGCTGATCAAACAGAGATCTGTTTGATCATCTGCTTCCTTTGCTTTTCTGGCTAGGCAAACACTGAACTGAAACCAGAAGTGATGTAATCCTCATCACTTCTGGCTTTTATGTTTGGGTAGCAATTAACACTGAACTAAATTGTATCTGAACATTACAAACTGAAAATGCTATTTAAAGCAGTGTTAAATCCAAAAGCAAACATTTATTATATTGCAGTTTGCCAATTCTTTGATGTGATGGCTGCATTTGTTTCATTTTTTAGGCTTTATTTCTTCTATTTTCTTTTTTTAAAGACAGCAGTTTCCAACAATGTAAAACATTGCAGTACAACAGATATAGTATACCCAGAGTACAAAGGAAAGCAGTAAACTGCCCTGGTGGGTGCACACAACGTAAGGGGTGCATCATAAAATCCCTGAAGACATCAGGTATTCATGAAGGCCAGGGGCTCAGGCAAGCAGCACCAAACTGAGAGCATCATATCTTTCTTCTATTTTCCTCTGGTGATCCAGCCAGCAAGTTGGTTTTCCAAAAGCACAAGCTCTCCAGCAGAATGTATCAGTTTACATGGATGTGGCAAACCACCTAAAGTGATTCTAAACAGTAAACATTTTTTACCTTAAAGCGGAGTTCCACCGATTTAAAAGTCAGCAGCTACAAAAAGTGTAACCGTTGACTTTTAATAAACAGACACTCACCTGTCCCACGGTTCAACGATGCGGCCACCCGAAGCCTCGCTTCTCTCCCCATCCTCTCCATGGCGCCGGCATTGTAAGTGTGGGCACCTGGCTGTGGCTTCACAGCCGGGCGTGCACTGCACATGCGCGAGCCACGCTGCGCATTGCGAATGGCCGGGCAATCTTCTGGGACCTGTGACGTGTCCCAGAAGATTGCAGGGAGGGAGGAGAGGAGAGGTGAACTTCCGCTCAGTGCGCGGTGCCAGGAGAAGTGGGAGCTGGGTACCTCTGAAAACTAGGTACCCGCTTCCTCCCCTAAAAAAATGATATGCCAATTGTGGCATGTCAGGGGTCATAAGCACTTAATGCATTCTTTGCATGAAGGTAAAAAATGCTTAGGCATAACTATTGGCCACTACCCCCCCCCCCCCCCTTTACACTTACCTAAGCTTTTATTTGGTCCACTGCTGTGAACAGAGGTAAAAAAGCCAAAGAAAAGCACACAAGTTCTCATCAGGTTTAGCACCAATGCATACTTTCCTGACTATAATTATCACTGTCCAACAGGGCTAAGCTAGATCTGTACTTGTGCTACACAAACAAGTTCCACAAAACATTTGTATCACACTGTTTCTTTTTATTACAATATGTGTACAATGATACTTACCTTGTATATTTTGTCATTGTTTTAGTCATCACAATAAAAACCTTAATAACTAAAAAAGCCAAAGAAAAGAAAACTGGTGCAGCCACCACATCTAATGATTAGTAAGCTGCAATATAATACACTTTTGGTTCTTGGATTTAATATCACTTTAATACATTTTTATTATTCTAAGCAAACGTACCCATCCATCCATGTCTTGTCTTTATGATTTATTTTATTGAGCAATCACTTGGAACCCCCCCATCCCAAGCATGTATAGCAGAGCTGTGGCTATCTTGAGTGAGTAAGGGCAGATGATCCATGTACAATTTGCTTCCTGGAATCCATCTTGCAGGCAGGAAGGTGTGCTTAGCTGAGGAAGTCCCTCCTTCCCTCCTCAAGATGAACAAAAAAGCCCATGAAGACACCTGGGATGTATGAAATCATTTTGGCCTAGACAAGAAACCAGGAAGCAACTGAAGAAATGTAAAGAGGTTTTTTTCAGGTGGGCGTGACCAGATGTGTAGGTGAGCAGAAGGTGCAGGGCAGCCCGCGTCTCTCCCCCTGCCTAGGATGCCGTGGTTTGCGGGATGCATCCGAGCATCGGCATTCACATAGTCGCGCTCCGTCTCCCAGCAGCGTGCCGCTTGTCAGTACAACTGCTCGGTAACAACAAGGTGCCGTCTACTCGAGCCGAGCCATCAAGCGCGGAGGAGCAACATGTAACCTGGATATAAGTCAGACACCGTGGACACCTCGGAGGCACTCAGGTACGCTGACCCGGATCTCCTCAGATAGAGCCGCTTGGAGCTGCGGTGTAAGAGCGAGAGCTGAGGACCTGCTCGGCTACAAGAGAAGACCAACTGCCTGTCAACTAACAACAAGACAAAGTAAAGAGCGGGTATGAAGGGAGGTATGGCAAGCCTCAGAGGTATGATGCATTACTATGTTAACTGGTAAAAGTGCAGTGCTGACTATAATCCTCTTCTAAATTGCTACTTCTTGCTACTTGCTACTTACTACTTCTAATTGATGCCTGTTTGTGGGGGGATTGAGGGCGAGAGATTACCCCAGCCTAAACCCCTAAGAAATGGTTTACTGGTCAATAGGGTTCTAAGTGAATCCTAACTACTATAGCGGATAACAAGTGCCTTTGACTACCTTTACCCCCTAGTGTTGGAGAAGAAGGGTTAACAGGTCCGTGCTGACTTAATCGCTGCACCATTAGCCATATTTGTCTCCAAGCACGCACGGTGCCCCACCTCCCCACCAGTACAAATATTTAAATGAAGCATATAAAAGGAAACTAGTCGAGAGTGGCGGAAACGGGGCCGATAGAACCAAAAATAGCCAGCTATTGGCGGGTGCCCCCCCGTACTATAAAGAGACCGGCGGCGAGGCTGGTACATGCTAGGGTATAAGTCATAAGCTGCATTGTCATATAAACGCCGCAAGAGTCAGGTCTGGGAAGGTCAGCTGACTGGATTCCCCATACATCAACTTATACACCAGACCAGAAAAGAGCCTGGCATGAGGAGGACACTGAGGGTTCTTAAGATAGGTGGGCTTTGTTGGAAATCGCCAAAATCCGTTTAATACCTCTGGGTTAGTGGATAGCCTAACAGCCCTGCACTAACGAGAAGAGCGGAAAAGACGACAAGGACCCTACTGGGTTTGTGGCGTAAATAAAGCATGGTTAAAGAAAAAGGAAAAGAAAAGAAGAATCCGACAACCACTACACAGGAAAAATCTGCCCACTCTCCAGTGAAAGGGGGGTACCCCTACAAAACAAACTAAAATTACAACAAGTGGATCGGTAACGCGGCAAAGTCAAATAAAAGTGATAAAGGGAGAACAAAAACCAGAACCCCCAGCAACAATAATGGCAGAGAAAACGGACAGTGGAGTGGAGCCGACTATGCGGGAAGTGTTGGAGGCAATAAATACATGCAAATCAATGGTACAGGAGCTGAATGAACAGCTGAAGTGCCTTAAGGAGGAAATCGGTTTTATCAGGCACGACGCACAGAAAACGCAGGAAAGACTGAAGGAAATGGAGGGACAGATCAGCCAATTAGAAGATGACATGAGCCCAATAAAGACCGAAACGCAACTCTTGGGAAAGAAAATAGATCCATATATAGTCAAAATGGAAGATATGGAGAACAGACTGCGCAGAAATAATCTGCGAATAGTGGGGCTCCCGGAAAGAAGCGAGGGTGTAAACCCTATAGAATTTATCGAAAATTGGTTAATTGGAAATTTTGGAAGGGAGGTATTCTCTGCGTTTTTTGCAGTGGAAAGAGCTCATCGGGTACCATTTCGACCCCCGCCGCCAGGGGGTAACCCAAGAACATTTATGATTAAAATTTTATTTTTCAGAGATAAAGAGATGATTCTGCGGAAGGCAAGAGAGAAGGGGACTTTAACCTTTAATGGAAACAGGATTTCAATCTATCCGGACTATTCACCAGAGGTACAAAAGAAACGGGCAAAATATGCGGATATAAAAAAAAGGCTACAAGAATTAAAAATTACATATGCGATGCTATACCCAGCGAGACTACGGATAGAAGTGGAGGGTGAAATAATTTTCTTCAATAACACAGAAGAGGCTCTGCACTGGTTGGGAAAGAATAGAAAGAAACCCCAAGCATCGGGAGGAACATAAGAAAATTTAATAACGGCTGCTGGACGCTGTGTCAAACCACAATAACCAATTCTTACACAATATTTAAAGGAGGAAGGGAGGAGGGTTGCCGGGTGGGTGTTTTTTCTTTTTTTTTTCTCTTTTTTTTTGCGTAGCGGTAGGTGATATGGTAAGTTTATAGTAATATGCTATATGGGGCAGAATATAGGGAAAATGGGGAAAGATTGGGTGGGTGGGTGTGTGGGTGGGGGGAGGGGCAAGGGGGTTGTGGATGAGTGCGGTCACAAAAAAAGCCCAACAGGTGGACCCCAGCGGGGTCCTGTGTGTACAGGTGAAGAGCGTAGAGTGAATGGTAAAGAGGTAAGGAAGCAAAGAGTGAAAGAGAGGGACACCATTACTATAAGTAAGAAACAAAGTAGGAACATAACACTAAAATGGAACACAAGTGCACAATACAGAAGTCACGGAGTGGTAGCAAAGAAAAAAAAAAAAGGAGAAAAGAGAAAAAAAAAAGAGAAGAAAAAAAAAAAAAAAGGAGGAAGGAGAGACACACCCCCACAACAAGCAAGAAATAAAGTAGGAACATAAAGCAGTAAGGAAATATGAGTGTATAACACGGAATACATATGTCAACATATACACTTGGTGGGAAAAACACAACAAAAAGGGTAAATATGATCAGGTGGCACAAAGATAGGAATAGACTATAGAATGGTTGCTGAATGGCGAATATGCTCATGGAATGTGAGAGGCTTAAATGATATAGGAAAAAGAAGCGCAGTAACTGCAGCAATCAAACAACATAATGCAGTTATTGTGTGCTTACAAAAGACACATCTAGTAGAAGAAACAATTAAACACCTGGCACATAGGAATCATCAACAACAGTATCACTCAACACACTCCGCATACTTGCGGGGTGTATGCGTTATAGTAAAAACAGGGGTCGCTTTTGAGAGCAGAATAGTCAAAAAGGATAAAGAAGGCAGATATATCTTTTTATATTGTACAATAGAAGGGAAAGAGTTAATATTGGCTAATATATATATACCCCCACCCTTTAAACCCGATGTTCTGACCAAACTGATTGCCTTCACCTCGGACAAACCTGGGGTCCCGATCCTAGTGGTAGGAGATTTTAATGGAGTCATGTCCGAAAATATTGATAGATTTCCAAAAAAAAAAAAATACTACCCCAAAAGAGAAGAGTGCACTAGCGCGGATTGTAGAAGAAATGGATTGGAAGGATTTATGGAGAGCTAGAAATCCCTCTGAGCAGCAATACTCGTGCTACTCCAAGACATATCGCTCCCTGTCCATGATCGATATGGCATTAGGGAATGAGACGATGTATGAACAACTGGGAAGCATCAGTTATGCTGCAAGAGGGATTTAAGATCATTCTCCCCTGATAGTAGGGATTAGACGGGATGTAAATCATGGATATAGAGAGTGGAGGTTAAATCCCCAATGGCTCGGAATAATCAGCAATCCAGAAGAGGTCGGTGAACAGATAAAAGAATTCCTGAACAAAAACGAAGGTACAACAGGATTGAGAATAGTGTGGGACTCCCTTAAAGCCTATATTAGAGGCATAATGATACAGGAGATAGCTAGAAGCAAAAAACAGACCAGAGAGTGTGTAAATAGAGCAAGGAATAGAACGGTAGAAGCAGAAAAAATCTATATCCAAGATCCAATAGAGGAGAAACGTCAGATATGGGTAAAAGCACAAGCGGAATATTGTTAGATCCAACTGGATAAGGCAGAAGCTAGACGTAGGTTTAGGCAACGAGACTTCTTCGAGGAGTTGGAAAGTGTAGGCCACCTATTAGCAATTCTGGTAAAAAGCAATAAAGTATGAGTAACATAACAGCAATAAAGACGGGAGAGGGTAGGACCATAACGGCAGGCCAAGAAATAAACAGAGAATTTAAGAACTTCTATGAGACCTTATATAGCACGCAGGGGCAATGGAAATCCCGCGACTCTCAACTGAGGATAGAGATAGCTTAGAGACCCCATTAACGGAACAAGAACTATGGGATGCAATCAAGAAAATGGCAAACCAGAAAGCGCCGGGGCCAGATGGACTCCCAATTGAAGTCTATAAAAAGTATGGGGAGATACTCGTCCCGACACTTTTGAAGGTATTAAAAAAGGCGAAGGAGGAGGGTGGATTACCTGAGTCAATGACGGAATCGACAATTATAGTCTTTCCAAAAGAGGGAAAAGATCATGAGAATGTAACATCATATAGGCCAATCTCCCTTTTGGGAGCCGACGTTAAGATTCTAGCTAGTGTCTTGGCTGCTAGACTGGGCAAAATAATTTCTAAATATATACACCCTGATCAATCTGGTTTTATGCCAGGACGGGCTACATACACGAACATTAGAAGAGCGTATTTAAACATGCAACTACCAACACTTGAGGAAGGTCATAAAGCAATCTTAGCCTTAGATATAAACAAGGCATTCGACACAGTGGAGTGGCACTATCTGTGGCAGGTGATGGACAGATTCGGCATCGGTCCAGATTTTACGGGCTGGCTGAAAATGTTATACGCTACGCCAAGAGCAAGGGTAAAAACAAATAATCAAGTCTCGGAAACCATTCACACTGACACGCGGAACAGGGATGCCCGCTGTCGCCAATGCTATTCGCATTGGCGATAGAACCGCTAGCAATAGCTATCAGAGCCTCCAGTGAGATCAAAGGCTTCCAAAGAAAATCAGGGGAGGAGAAAGTAGCTCTATATGCTGACGATCTACTAATGTTCTTAAGCAACACACAGACTACACTAGAAGCCGTCCTGAAACTAACAGAGAAATATGGGAAAATTTCGGGATTGCAAATAAATTGGGGAAAATCGTATCTAATGCCAATTGATAAAATCAATATAACAAACAGGCTAGCAAATATACAACAAACAGATAAAATAAAATATCTAGGAGTGTATATCACTAAGAACCCAAGACATTATATAAAAGACAATCTAGAGGAATTATTAAAGAAATTTAAAGAAAAGAGCAGAGTATGGAGAAGACTTCCACTGTCTGTGGCGGGTAGATGCAACTTGATAAAAATGATTTGGCTTCCCCAATTGATCTATGCACTGCAGAACTCACCAGTATGGGTGGCGAAGGGATGGTTTCAGAGAGTGGAGGTATTATTCAGGGAGTTAATATGGAAAGGGAGACAGGCCAGGATTGGGCTGCGGGTGCTGCAGCGCCCCAGGTGCAGGGGTGGATTAGCGATACCACACCCATTACTTCTTGGCAGCACAGGCGGTGCACCTGAGGGGCTGCAACACCACAGAGGGTGGTGATACGAATATGAAACTAATAATGGATGAAACTAAACATAAGGCTGGCATAGAAGTATTGGAGGCAGGGCAAACCCCACATGAGATCCCCACTCGTAAATTGATTATTAAGATATGGGAGGAAATAAAGAAAGCATTGGGATACCAAGGATTTACAAATTACTCCCCAATATGGGACAATAATAATTTACAAGAAATATTAAAAATAGAACGCAATAGAAAATGAGCAGGTGAAGGAGTGTTAAGGCTTACCCAGCTGTATAAAGAGGAAAACATAAAAACATTTCAAGAACTACAAGAAGAGTACGGGGTAACTAATAAGTCTTTCTATACATATCTGCAGCTAAAGCATGCACTGGAGAGACAGTTTAATAGTATAAGACCAGAATGGTGTGAATTAAATAAAATGACTAAATTAATGAATGAAATACAAGCAAAGGGGGTCATAACGGAAATCTACGGACAAATAAGTGAGGGCATAAGGAATGTAGCCAAGGAACAAATAAATCGGGAGAAATGGGACAGAGATGTGGGTGGAATCACCGAAGAACAATGGATGAGGATACTAGAGATGTGCCCACTAGTCTCTCTGTCGCCATCCCAGAGAGTTTCACACCTGATGCTCATACACAGGGCCTACCACACACCATTGCGACTTTTTAGAATTGGCTATAGACCGGACCCAAAATGCCCGAGATGTGGGGAAGAGAATAGCAACTTAATACACATGTTTTGGAGTTATATCGGGTGATATGTGTAAAAACCCCATAACAGTTCGAGCTAGAGTTTATAAAGCAAATAACAAAGTTAATAACGACAGGTTATAGATTTGTCAAAACCTGGAGGTTTTGTACACATAATTCAACGATAAGAGAAGGGGTGTAGAGCCCGTAAAACCCAGGCCAGATATCGG
>BLSH010098832.1:203524-214961 GCA_018402905.1 Glandirana rugosa | reverse complement strand
TAATTAAACGCGCGTTCCTTATCCGTGGACTAATAACCATAAACGAAAAATATACCGTAGAATAGAAAACGCTATATCTGGTGATATGTGTAAAAACCCCATAACAGTTCGAGCTAGAGTTTATAAAACAAATAACAAATTTAATAACGACAGGTTATAGATTTGTCAAAACCTGTAGAGGTTTATAAGATGCCATATAAAAAGCAAATACCAATAATCAGGTGCCTATTCCTTGCGCGCAAATTAATCGCCCAAAACTGGGTAGCGGTAAACCCCCCATCGTTAGAAAACTGGGTTAAAGAAGTAGATAAAGTGATTGTGAATGAAGAACATATACAAAAAAAAAGAGGAAACAGTGTATATTATTGGGATAGATGGAAGCAATGGGCAAAGGGTATGTAAAGAAATGTAAGAAATGTAAAAAAAAGTTTTAAACAAGTAAATATAATATATCTTCCTATTTACCAACAGGGATAGGCATGGACCAAGGCTGTGGCGGACATTTTCCAAAATACAGACCTTAGTGAAGGACATGAAGGTACATTTCAAATTAAAACCATCAAAAAACACTCTGTCTAAAATAACATTTATATAAAGACTGCTTGTGGTATACTGTTATAAAATGTTAGATCCCCCTTTAGACCAGGCCAGGCCAGGGTCCCCCCATAGACCCCCCTTTAGAGCAGGCCATGGTCCCCCATATAGATCCCCCTTTAGAGCAGTCAAGGGCAGATCCTCCTATAGAGCAGTCAAGGGCAGATCCCCCTTTAGAGCAGTCAAGGGCAGATCCCCCTATAGAGCAGTCAAGGGCAGATCCCCCTTTAGAGCAGTCAAGGGCAGATCCCCCTTTAGAGCAGGCCAGGCAAGGGTCCCCCATAGATCCCCCTTTAACACAGGCCAGGCCAGGTTACCCCAAATAGATCCCCCTTTAGAGCAGGCCAGGCCATGGTCCCCCATATAGATCCCCCTTTAGAGCAGGCCAGGACAGGTCCCCCATAGATCTTCTTACTCTTACCTTTTCACCCGTATATTCCCCAGGTTTTCCTGCACCTCACTCCAGGCTCTCCCCCTGAAAAAAAAAAATATTTATTATATGTATATATTTATAAGCAACATGCTGGAGCTGGGCTGGTACAGAACAGAAGAATCCATTCCAGCTCCAGGCCTCCTCCAGCACCTTCCTTCTTTGCTTCCTCCTCCTCGGCTCAGTCGGCTGTCCTCTTTCTCCCGCACTGAGCAGCAGCTGCACTGACACTCCCTCCCTGTCCCTGCTCCCTGCAGAACAGATATCCACAGGAAAACTGTACTAAATTCCTTGCCTCCTCCTCCTCCTCAGCTTCCTGCTCTCCCATGCTGGGCAGCTGCTGCACTGACAGCACCAGTCCCTCCTTCCAACAGATATATCACTCCACATGCAGGACTCGCAGGCCAGATCTACATCTACAGTACACTACAGGAGGGAGCGGAGCGGCTGAGCCATCATATCGGGGGTGAAGGGGGGTCTCTGTGACAGACTCAGCAGAGAACAGACTCAAGTTAGTACAACAATGTCTGCGGCGGCCGCGGGCCTGGCTAGGACTGCTTGCGGACACCTTGTCGATCCCTGTTTACCAATGCTAGCAGCATATGGATTAAAAATAGTTTATGTTGTTCAAGAGAGTTTAGTTGTGTTTTAACAGGCTTCCAGCAACACATTCAAGATGTTGCTAATGACAGGTTTAAGAAGTTGCATTTTATGTGCAGTGCATTGGATTGTATGGCAAATTTACATTTTTTTTTCACAGAGCCACGCA
Source organism: Glandirana rugosa (assembly GCA_018402905.1). Taxonomy (NCBI): domain Eukaryota; kingdom Metazoa; phylum Chordata; class Amphibia; order Anura; family Ranidae; genus Glandirana; species Glandirana rugosa. Next base: position 213,168 of record BLSH010098832.1, on the reverse strand, counting down.
TAGTACAAAAAGTTATCTCATCCTATGGAATATTTGACTTTACATTACATTGTATATATTAGTGCTCCATTCTAGAAAAGGTTAGGCTAAAACTCATGAACTCAATTTTTTAATTCTTAGAGACCAATTTAAATACTGATAATGTATGATTGACTAATAAGGATGTTACATAAACCCTGCCAAGGGGAATAAAGTGTGGTACTTAGAGGTGCTGCTTTCAGTTCCCTTGCTCAATCCCCTGACCAGGCTATTCTCATTGGGCGATATTCTGACACTTTCTGATAGTGTTTAACCAGTTGCCGTCCGCCTGTCGTGGCTTGATATTGCAAAACGCCGTCACCTGACGGTGGCTGAGAGATTGCAGATCGTTGGCACTCGCGCGCCGCCGGAGGTGCACTCGCATGCTCACTGTGTAGAGGGGGAGCCAGGGAATGGGTAAGGTGGACTTGACGTCCGCCGGCTACCCGTGATCACTCCCCCGCAGTGACAGAATGGGGATCCAAGTGTGTAAACAACGGATCTCCATTCTGACAGGGGAGGAGTGTGATCGCATGCTCCCTGTATATGGGAGCGTCGATCACTCTCCTCCCCCACTAAGCCCAGCCCCCATACAGTTAGAAACACTATCCAGGGAACACACTTAACCCTTTGATCGCCCCCTTGGTGTTAACCCATTCCCTGCCAGTGACATTTATACAGTAATGAGTGAATTTTCATAGCACTGATCGCTGTATAAATGTCAATGGTCCCAAAAAAGTGTCCGACATGTCCGCTGCAATGTCACAGTCCTGCTAAAAATCGCAGATTGCCACCATTACTAGTAAATTAAATGAATTCTCATTGTGTAAAGGCGGCAACTTTTGTGCAAAACAATCAATATATGCTGATTGCGATTTTTTTTTACTAAAAATATGAGGAAGAATATATATTGGCCAAAACTGATGAATACATGTATTTTTTTATGTTTATTCTTTTGGATATGTATTTTAGTAAGAAGTAAGACATTTTTTTTTTTTTTTGCAAAAATGTTGCTCTTTGTTTGTTTATAGCGGTGATCAGACGTGACGCAGAGGTGATCAAATACCACCAAAAGAAATCTCTATTTGTGGGGAAAAAAGGACGTCAACTTTGTTTGAGTACAACCTCGCACGACTTCTCAATTGTCAGTTAAAGTGACACAGTGCGAATCGCAAAAAGTGCTCTGGTCCTAAAGGTGGAAATCCTTCAAGGGCTGAAGTGGTTAAAGCATGCCTGCTCCCTCCTACCCCTTATTCATTCTATATGCCCATCACTATGAATGGCTATCTTACTGGTCTATTGGAGCATGTGGAAGGTAGTAGGTAGTTGGCAAGCATCTATGCTACCTGGAAATGGGCCTAGTATTTGGGCATAGCAAGATAGCAAGCGAATGAAAGCCACCTGCAGATATGTGTAGGCATCTCTCGTTGCACATAATACCTCTCAGCAGATTTTTGTTTTAAATAATGAAAACTATGTAACAAAAATATAGAGTGAGTAATATCCACATCTATATTCTACTCCAGGGGTCTCCAAACTGCTGCCCGAGGGCCAGATGTGACCCTTTGCCAGCCTTTATCCAGCCCATGGGGCACTATTCCTCCCGCTGATTTGAGGAACTATTCCTCCTACTGACACCAACAAGGGAGCACTATTTTTCCACTGATACCAATAATGGGATACTATTCCTCTTACTGATAGGGACACTACTCCTCCTACTGACCACCAACCCAGAGGCCATATTTATTCTCACTGATGCTGGGCCCGGGACATTTTATGCCCCCGCTGGCCACAATCCGGCCCCCCTAAAGTCTGAAGGACCATAACCTGGCCCTTTTTTTGAAAAGTTTAGAGATCCCTGTTCTACACTAACAATTCAGTTTTCATAGGTTTGGTGCAACAAGAGCAATAAAAGATGATTGGTAGTGGATTGTTAAGGACTTTCTTATCAGTAACTTCCTCATTTTTTTATAGATATAAATACATAGAAAATATATCACAATATGTCACCTAAACTTGGTACATCAGTTGTAATGGTTCATTTAGCCACAGTGCTTCTTGCTTTATTGTATGCTTCAACACCATAACACCAGCTGAAAAAAAAAAACAAATCCTCTTACAACATAAAATTATATCATTCAAAACAGTTAGCTTGTGTCTTGCTGAGAAAATGATATGGTTTTATGAATCTGAGCCTTACGGCATGAGCTGTATTTATGCCCGCACGCCATTATTCAGTCTTGCTAAGAGTTTTTGAGTCGTAAAAGCAAATAGACATATAGGAAGTCATAGCCACCCCAGGGATGAGTGACACATTTTTGGAGCTGTGTCTCCAGCATCGTTCGCTGTATCACTGGTATACCTTACTCACATGCCGTGTCACTGACACTTCAAATCGGTCCACAGGAGACAATTAAATGTTAGGTTAGCTGCCATGAAATTATACAGCTTATAGGAATGAATTCTCCCTATTTATTCACCATGGAATGATGTAAAAATATATGTGCTAAGTGAATCATGACACAATTTAAACTGAAAGATTTATCATCCTGAAGTTGCAAGAAATGAGAACAACTAAATTTCTGCAGAGAATTACACTAAATTGTTAACCACTTAACGATGGTGTCGTATACATTTACTGCTGCAGAGTGTCAGCGTAACACAAATCGCCGTCTATAAACGGTGATTCTCACAGGTGCAGCTAGAGGGTGAGCGCGCGCCGCCGGGGGTACTCCCTCAGTGTGGCCTCGGATCGGGCGGACTCTATCGGGCGGGGTGACCCGCGATTGCTTACTACACAGGAAGAATGGGGAACCGCCAATGTAAACATGGTGGTTCCCTGTTCTGTCAGTGGGCATGACAGATCTACTGATCGGGATCAGTTAGATTTGTCATGCCCCTGTCAGCCCAGCCCCCACACAGTTAGAACACGCCTAGGGAGCACAGTAAATCCCTTCATTGCCCCCTTCGTGTTAACCCCTTCCCTGCCAATGTCATTTATACAGTAATCGGTGGCTATTTTTAGATATGATTGCTGTATAAATGTCAATGCTCCCAAAAAAGTGTCAAAAATGTCTGACATGTCCTCTGCAATATCGCAGTCCCGATAAAAATTTCAGATCGTCGCCATTACTAGTAAGAAAAAAAAAAGCAAAAGGGCCATAAATTAATTCTCATGGTTTGTAGACGCGGCATCTTTTGCGCCAACCAATCTATATACGCCGATTGCAATTTTTTTTTACCACAAATATGAGGAAGTATATATATTGGGCAAAACTGATGAATACATTTTTTTTTTTTTTTATATTTTTTTTTATATGTATTATAGCAAAGAGTAAAAAATCTTGTTTTTGTAGCTCTTTTTTTGTATATAGTGGTGATCAGAAGTGACACAGAGATGATCAAATAGCACCAAAAGAAAGCTCTATTTGTGGGAAAAAAGGGACGTCAATTTTGTTTTGGTACAAAGTCGAATGACTGCGCAATTGTCAGTTAAAGTGACGCCGTGCCGAATCGCAAAAAGCGTTCTGATCATAAAGTGGGAAATCCTTCCATGGCTGAAGTGGTTAAAGAAGCATCCATAAATTTATTAGACATGGAATCAAACATGGTTGTATGAAAAGCAAATGTAGCAGTTTAAAAACATACTGATATTTCCTGCAACAGAGTGAATTTGTTTTAAAAGTAAGTTCTCCCCAAAACTGATATTTTTGTTTAGGCCTTAAAGAGTTGACTCATCTTTAGATCTCATCCTTAGACTCTAATCTGGAGGTTTTCCTGAGTAATCTATGTAAGTTTTACATTGGCTGCTTTAAGCAGCGCCTATTCTATATTTTGGGGTACACATGTTCCACTGGTATGGATGTCCTGCTTTTAGGATACACAGTGATTTTCTCAACAGTTGACAACCTTTTAGGGCTGTCAAATCCCTCAAATATTCAGAATGCCGCTCTTTTTTTTTTTAGGATGTTACCCAAAAGATGTGCAATTGTATTACACTATGCAAGCAAATTAACCATATTTTTTTTATAGATTTCTGATTTAGTATTGCTTCCCTATACATCCTATCCCTTCTGTATTCTAGGCAGCTGCTTCTGTTCTATGCCTCCCTATGCTTGTATCGTTTCTGAACAGGTTATATTTACCACTCCCTAGGCTACCTGTTTTTGGACGTGTAGATGCATAAAGTTAACTATAGGCATAACATCAACTTTAAGATAAGAAAGGAAGGGAGGCGCCTCTAAGTGCAGTATTAAAAACAGGTTTATTACAAAAAGGGATTAAAAACACTCACTAGATGTAAAGGAATAATTAGCAAGGGAACCAGTCCATAGTGGCAAGGTTCTTGCCTGAGGAAGAGGCGCGGTCTTACAGTCACCTGGGCCGTTCGCCCAATGAAATGCGTTGCATAGCAGTGACGTCACTCGCCTGCACCCTGTCTCCTGCGGTCCGAGCCTCGTCCTGGATACACAGCCGGCTTCACCATCTCTTCCACAGACGACCGGAGAGCCACCGCAGTGTCAGGAGACACATCCCCTGGTGCACAGAGCATACGGTGACGCCACTATGGACTGGTTCCCTTGCTGATTATTCCTTTACATCTAGTGAGTGTTTTTAATCCCTTCTTGTAATAAACCTGTTTTTAATACTACACTTAGAGGCGCCTCCCTTCCTTTCTTATCTTTCAGTTTTGTGAAGCCCGGTTCAGCTTCTTGGGATTGGCTGCCTCCTCCTGGAATATTTATGGACTTCCACCTCCACCTCACAAATTGTGTGATGTGGTAGGGACTTTATTTTTAACTTTATTTCATATGTCATCTTCTCATTTATATGTTATTTTCATTATATATTGTTGTGTATCATTCCTGTGGTATACCATAATATATATATATGTACACCTACTGGGCTGATGGCGGTTGTGCGCACATACCTGTTTTTTATAACATCAACTTTGGCCAGCCTGTCTACTGATGTCTATATGATATCTTTTGATTAGATCAGACAACGACTGTATGTCTATAAGCACTCCTTGACCCTGATGGACATTCTCTGGTCATTCTCTCTTATTGGATTCTACCTGCTAATTGCTATTATTTCCGCACCTAGATAAATGGGTGCTAGGGGTTTCATGCAGTGCCTCCCCTATAGGCCTTAAGTGCACATGTACAAAGGTAGAATCCAACTAAATAAAAACATAAACTACATAGAGACGTAAATGGTATAAAGGTGGGCCAAAAAGAGCATAAGTTGACGGCATTTACGTATGATGTACTGCTGTATATTAGTAAAGAAAGAAGTGGAGAAGGCGCTTCTAAGTGCAGTATTGAAGTATTTATTAATCAACACAGGTAAAAGAACATTTACAGAATGTAGGTGTAAACAGGCTCACCTAATATTCACATTCCAGGTGGGGCTCCCATCCCTGTGGCTCTGATTCCCTATGCTGACCAGCAGCTGGGGAGGAGAGATGTAACAAGGCAACTAGGAAGTGTTTGTTTCCCTCGGGGCCGCCGGTGGAATGCACGCCGCATTCGTGGTTCCGCTCTGAAGAAGGACCGTTGTGTGCATGCTCCAAAACAAGTTACCGCCCCCATATTGACGCCACTTCCGGCGGGTGTGGTCCACGAGCGCAGCGTGCATTCCACCGTGGCCCCAAGGGAAACAAACTCTTCCTAGTAGGCATGTTAAGAATATGGGTTTATGAGATTTGCAGATCATTGCAGGGGCGTAACGACAGGGGCTGCAATTGCAACTGGGCCCCATGGTCCAGGGGCTCCGTGTGCCTCCCTTATACACTTGAATAGGAGGGATGGCAGGGGTGGCATTTAGAGGACCCAATCTCTTCCATTTTCCTCTATCCAGTTTACTTCTGCTGTTCCCAGGGTCCCTGTGTGCTTCCCTGGTCCCCCCCACAGAGCTGCTGTCTTCCCCCCTCCTCTCTCCTGCCAGCTGCTGTAGAAGATGTGTCATGATGAAGAGATGGGAATGGGTCAGTAAATGTGTCATTTACTGGCTCCTTCCTTTTCTGAGTAAACAGAGTCAGTAATTGGACCAATTAGTTCATGCATAACTGAAGCATAGTAAACTGTTTTTTTACTATACTTCTGTTTCTGAATGGATGGGAGGCTCTGTGCACAGCTATTCCTGTCCATTCATTATGTGCAGCTGAGACTTCACAGATGGAGATTGAGGGTTGAGGTTTGTTTAGACCCCTGGTATCTCATCAAAGCTCCCCAACAGAGCTCCTAAAAAAAATGTAAAAAAATTGTAAAAATAAAATTGTAAAAGAAATAAAATGAAATGGTAAAAAAAAGAATACAATTTAAATAAAAATGAAAAACTACTGACACCAGTGAGGGAACTATCAGGATTGTAAAGGTTGCAATTGTGACCGGGCCCCGGCATTTCACCACCATGGGGAGGCCTGAAGATGGCAGAAAGGGGGCCCGCTGCAGAACTTGTGAGAGGGCCCCGCTGCGGTACCGTAATAAAGGGACCCGCAACAGGAGTAAAGGGCCCCAGGATCAGCGGGAAGAGGGAAGGGCCCTGGCCAGGGGTCAGTGGGCTCTTCATAATTTCTTGCACCGGGGCCCTGAAGGTTCTAGTTACACCTCTGGATCATTGCATTCTTTTCTTATGTAGATTTTACGCAGCGCCTCAACTTTTTTGGAATTGGGGTTGGAAGATTATATTATCGAACATCTTTATTACAGTATAAGAACAAGAATAGAAAAACACAGATATGCAAGTTGCCCCCTCCTTTTTTTATTTCTAAATGTTGTTACTTTTTTATTTGTGTTTGTATATTTGAGGATGCACTGCCGTATTTGAATCACTTCGTATGGTGACCTTTGAGAAAAGGACAGTGTGATAGAAAGGAATGGGAAGGAAAGAGAGGAAAGAAACGGAAAAAAGGAAAGAAAAAGGAAAAAAAGGAAAGAAAAAAAGTTCCCATAAGTTCTAGTACTCAAAGGTTGCCTCTTATAAAAATGTTTTGGCAGATACACAAATATCTTGGGGGAAGCCCTCAAAATGGAGGCAACCACTCACCATGTTTTTTTAGATTGGCATTTTATATATTGTTTATTTCTCTCTTTTTTTCTTTTTTAGTAGTTTTCTTTAAATTACATGTAAAGGGTCCATGTTAAACCACTATGAGACATGTGTTTGGATCAGTCTGAATCTGTAACTAACAAATAGACAATAGAAATTGGAAGTAATCTATAACAAAGGGTTATGCTATCCTATAATTATAGAGTCATAGATCTACAATAGAGGAATGCTTTCCATTTTGTTTGAATTTCTGTATAACACTTTACATACATAAAGCATCTCATAAAGCAGTATTAAACATTTATACTGCAGCCAATTCTTAAATGTAATGGCTGCCTTAGTTTTCCTTTTTATACTTTCTTTCATTTATTTTCAGATGGTGATCTGGCCAGTAAATCTGTTGGTTTTCAACAAAACTAGCTGTTCTGCAGATATAGCAGTTAGAGGGCTAAGACAAACTATTTACCACTGACGGTGTATAAAATGATCTGCTTTTACTTATTCATGTAAAACCTTTATCCTAAAAGGAAGAGAAAACTGTTTGCTATAACTGCTTATAAGGTGTTAACTGGAGTTCAGCTTCATCTTGTTACTGTATCTGAATATGCTAGTACATCTAACACTCAGAATGACAAAGCTGCTGTGCAAAGGTGCCCTCTGTGGGGGCATGCTAATTGTTTTTCCCTTCTACAACCCCTGGCAAAAAGTATGGAATCACGACTCTTAGCGAATGTTCATTTAATTGTTTAATTTTGTAAAAAAAAAAGAAAAAGAATCACAGACATGCCTCAAAACTAGTTTCATTTAACATTCCAACCTTCTGGCTTTAAGAAACACTTAAAAAAAGAAAAAAAGAAAGAAAACTGTAGTCAATTGCAACTGTTTTTGCAGATGAAGCAGAGGAAAAATATATCACTCAATTCTGAGGAAAATATTATGGAATCACCATGTACTTTGCAGTTCTAAAACAAACATCTGCATCAGATTACATCCTGAAAGATGATATCATCATCACCAAACATCCTTTCAATTGATGGAATAAGAAAAGTGTCCAAAATCTCAATATAAACTATAACTGAAGATTTAATGACTGTCATCTTCCCTGTACCTTGACCTGAAATGCACCCCCATATCATCAATGATTGTGGAAATTTGCATATTTTTTTCAGCCAGTCGTCTTCATACATTTCATTAGAATGGCACCAAAAAAAAGTTCCATCATCATCATCACACTGCCCAATGCAGATTGGTGATACATTGCTGAATATCACTTTCATCCAGTCTTCCACAGTCCATGATTGCTTATCTTTAGCCCACTGTAATCTTGTTGTTTTCTGTCATAACACGGGAAGTACCAGACATCAGACGGAGATGCGTCCTTTGCAGACACCAGACACTGGACCGTTCCTCACCCGACCCGCAGGGTTAGAGCGTCCCTCCCGCTAGAGCTTGCATTCACAGACAAGGTTGCCATGCAGCTGTATCAGACGCGTTTTGTCTCCTGGACTTCCACCTGTTTGTGGAGTGTGGAGGCTTCAGATCCATCTGGAATTGGGAGTGTTTTTGCTTATGCTACCCTTTCTCAGTAGTGCACCTCACAGGTCTGTGCATGTTCAAGTGAAATTACACACATTATCATGGACACTGTACAAATTATACCATCGGAGAAGATGGCATGAAGGGGGCAAGGGGCTACGGGATTTTAATGGTACCGAAATTAGGCTCACACCTAGATTTTTGTAAAAATATCACAAATTTATTTGAACATACAATTACATCTCTTCAAAAAATCACCGACAGTTATATCTCCCTCCCATAGGTGGATAGGTTTAAGAACAAAATTCCATGTTCATACAGAAAGTTGGTTTCGTGCTTCCCGACATGTTTCGCGGTTGCCCGCTTCTTCAGGAGAACGCACTATATCTAGTATGCACTAGAATTAATGATACAAATTTAGTTCAAGACCATAAAATATTCAGAGAAAACAGTCGATTGTAACTGCATTATAACTATTCATATATAGAGTTGAGCGAACTTCTAGAAGTCCGGGTTCTGCTGGTTCGGCCGAACTTCGGGACAAAGTCCGGGTTCGGGTCCGGACAGAACCCGAACTTTGTCCTGGACCCCGAACCCCATTGAAATAAATGGAGATCCGGACTTTTAGGCACAAAAAATGCTGTAAAATAGTCCTGGAAGGTCCTAGAGGTCTGCAAAAGGAAGGAAATGTGGGTAAGGGTGGGACAAGTGACCTACAAAGAAATGGGGACAGGGAAATAACTTTAAATATTTAAAAAAAAAATAAAAACATAAAAAATGCAAAAATGGAGATCATCTTCAAAATGGGTCTGAAAAGTATTAATTAACATTAAAGGCCATAGAACTGTTCTAAAATCATCTTCAAACTGTGTCAAAAAAGTATAAATAAGCCGGGAGTACCCATATCACTGTTCTGCAAAATGTGTGTGTCACTTTAAATGAAACCGGGAATCAGTGCACATCTCTTCTGCACAATTATTTCAAGTCTGTGTGTCACTTTAAATCAAACCGTCAATCATTGCACATCTGTTATTCAC
>BLSH010098832.1:187539-202663 GCA_018402905.1 Glandirana rugosa | reverse complement strand
ACGTTTTCCTTCCTTTTACCCCCATTCCCACCCTGTTCACGGGATGTTTCTTTACCCCTGTCCCTTTATTGAAATTTATAAATTTTATTTTTTTTTGGATTTTTTACGTTTTTACCTCTAGTAGAAGTTTTACCCAGACTTTTCATAATTAATTGTAATCTCCGGTATCTTGAGTGTGAATAAAAGATGGGGAATGATTGACGGTTTGATTTAAAGTGACACACACACTTGAAATAATTGTGCAGAAGAGATGTGCAATGTTTGACGGTTTCATTTAAAGTGACACACACATTTTGCAGAACAGTGATATGGGTGCCCCCGGCGTATTTATACTTTTTTGACACAGTTTGAAGATGATTTTAGAACAGTTCTATGGCCTCTAATGTTAATTAATACTTTTCAGACCCATTTTGAAGATGATCTCCATTTTTGCATTTTTTAGGTTTTTTTTTATTTTAAATATTTAAAGTTATTTCCCTGTCCCCATTTCTTTGTAGGGCACTTGTCCCACCCTTACCCCCATTTTCCTTCCTTTTGCAGACCTCTAGGACCTTCCTGGGCTTTTTTACAGCATTTTTAAGATTTTTCATTAAAATTACCAGAACCCCGGCCCCGAACCCGGACTTTTTTTGAAAAGTCCGGGTCCGGGTCCCGGACACCCCAAAGTTAGGTACGGACCCGAACTTTACAGTCCGGGTTCGCTCAACTCTATTCATATATTAAACCATCTTGTACATATGTGCATCTTACATCCTCACATACATACATACCTGTGAAGTCTGATCTGACCAGTAAGTCTCCCTGGCTAGGGTTGTTCCCCCGGGCGGGCACAGGAGGATAAACTGGTAAAATAGATGTATATATTTTTATTTGGTGTCTTATGACCTTTACATTTTCTTACATACAATTTATTGTTTATATATGTGTCCGGGGTGCTTAATGCATCCCAACAATTCTCCACTACTTCGCTTTTAATTATATCTATGTTCAATTTATTTGATATTGCCTTTATTTTTATTCTTATAATGTATGTAAGCGTTCCATACCTGTTCATTGATTATCTACAGGAATGTAGAGGTCGTGGTTAAAATGAATTAAGAGAGGTGGATGGTTTGGTCCATCACATCAGGGCGGGCGCTGAAGTGTGTACAGGGAGGAAAAGCCTTGATTCATCCCATTAACAGAGTTTGGTTCTCATGTACCTAAATAGATAGATCTTGTTTAGCAATCCTTCCTATGTAGCGGTGCGTTTACGCATCCGCCTACACAATCCCCATAGCGCTGTATAGGCGCTTTATAATCCAAAATGTGGGTAATAGGCCATATAAATCCCTCTATATATACTCACTGCTCAAGTTTGGGCTGCACACCAGTCTATCTTCAAGTTCATGCATTACAGATCAATACATAATCCTCCAGCTTGTCTATAAACAGTATAAACTCATGTAAAGAGCATGTACTACTGCTGTTGCATCTACAATCTGCGTGTCTATATATAGTTACCTCAGTGTTAAGTTTGTCAAGGCCCGTATTGGCAGGGGCTTCACCGTCCTCACTAGTAGGCTCAATGCCCGGTTATCCTGTAATACATTTGTCCGTTCCATTAACCCTCATTTCTACTCGCCACAGAACGCCATTTCTCTATCATAGCTACACATACCTCTGTTTGCCTCCAGCGCCTTAAAGCCCCTGATCCACCGTCCTTCATGTCCTGGTTAGATCAGACTTCACAGGTATGTATGTATGTGAGGATGTAAGATGCACATATGTACAAGATGGTTTAATATATGAATAGTTATAATGCAGTTACAATCGACTGTTTTCTCTGAATATTTTATGGTCTTGAACTAAATTTGTATCATTCATTCTAGTGCATACTAGATATAGTGCGCTCTCCTGAAGAAGCGGGCAACCGCGAAACATGTCGGGAAGCACGAAACCAACTGTCTGTATGAACATGGAATTTTGTTCTTAAACCTATCCCCCTATGGGAGGGAGATATAACTGTCGGTGATTTTTTGAAGAGATGTAATTGTATGTTCAAATACATTTGTGATATTTTTACAAAAATCTAGGTGTGAGCCTAATTTCGGTACCATTAAAATCCCGTAGCCCCTTGCCCCCTTCATGCCATCTTCTCAGATGGTATAATTTTTACATTCAAATTGGGATGTAGGTACCCTTATTTACTATGTAGATAGATATTGCAACACTGAGCCTCAATATTATCATGAAGATTGTGTGTGATTGAACAGCGCTTGCTGGTATTCTTTGTTCTGATACCTATTCAATTTCTTATAAAGTGCTGCTGTAGCCCATATGCTTTTTTGTGATCACAGTGTTCAAAATACTGGTATTTTTCCTTGCACATAAACTTATATCAATTAACTTATAGCCAATAAAATTCTAACCAATAAAATTCTATCGCATTCACAGTAAAATAATGTTGTTAAATAATTGAATTAATGCTGTGTAACAACTATATCACTGATATTCTCATAGCAAATAGACAGGTATAACAAATCCTTCAAAAATGATTGCCCAATATTCAATTATTATATATGAAACTGGGGTCCTTGTGCGACCCCTTAATATAATTAATAAGTGACAATAGTGCTCTCAGGTGCTTATATAGTGCATATATATAAATATTGTGATTGATAATTCTATTTATATAAAGTGCCTGTGCTTTCTATTTCAATTCAGTTTTCTTCAATTAATATCATTTCAATTTGTGCAGTCCATTAAAAACAGAGACCTCTGATGACGTTACGCACTGACGAAACGCGTAAGGTGGAACGCAAGGCACGCAACACGGAAGCCCAGGTGACACGCAAGCCAGAATAGCGAGGCACGGAGAGGGCACAGATAAAGCACGGCCGGAGGGTTGTACAGTTATCGTTACCTGCCAAAGCCTAAGTGTCATTTGTATGGGCAAATAAAGTGGATATTATAAACGAAAAACACGATGAGAAGTCTTTCCTTTCTTGCATAACATCACGGGCAACGGAGACGCAGACGGAGCTTTGAACCAGGAGGAGCATATCCAGGGTCGGATAGTAGACCACAAGCGAGTATTGACTTTCCCATACCATAAGGTTGGGAAGTCAATAGGATCTGGTAAGCGGGGTACAATACCCGAACGTCCTTTTATCACACTACAGTCACGGCACGAGCACTTTGGATTAACACTTGAAGATTTAAAAAAAAAAAAAAAAAGAACTGTTTTTAATGGACTGCACAAATTGAAATGATATTAATTGAAGAAAACTGAATTGAAATAGAAAGCACAGGCACTTTATATAAATAGAATTATCAATCACAATATTTATATATATGCACTATATAAGCACCTGAGAGCACTATTGTCACTTATTAATTATATTAAGGGGTCGCACAAGGACCCCAGTTTCATATATAATAATTGAATATTGGGCAATCATTTTTGAAGGATTTGTTATACCTGTCTATTTGCTATGAGAATATCAGTGATATAGTTGTTACACAGCATTAATTCAATTATTTAACAACATTATTTTACTGTGAATGCGATAGAATTTTATTGGTTAGAATTTTATTGGCTATAAGTTAATTGATATAAGTTTATGTGCAAGGAAAAATACCAGTATTTTGAACACTGTGATCACAAAAAAGCATATGGGCTACAGCAGCACTTTATAAGAAATTGAATAGGTATCAGAACAAAGAATACCAGCAAGCGCTGTTCAATCACACACAATCTTCATTACCCTATAAACCCGCAATCGGAAACATAGGTCACAACAGCAGCTGCAAACAGAATCACCAACACTTAAAATATTTCCAGTGGCGCAGGACACACCACTCCACTCAATATTATCATGGACACATTATTCTATCATTGTATCTGCTGCCTTTGAAAAGCCCTGTCTCTTCATAGGTTTACTACTCATTTAGAGTCTGTCCCCTCTGTACACTTCTCTCATGTTTGCCCTTCATTGCTAACCTTGTTTCCTGCCTAACCACTCTTCTCATTTGATCACCACCAGACCTGACCTTTGCAAGGATGTTGACCTATCTTCTGCCTTCATCCTGGTTTCTTTTTGACTTTCTAGTAACAGATCTTTCATTTGACCTTAAATATCATTCTGTGTTAACTGCTTGGTGTCCATGGCAGTTTCTTAATTTTTCACACACATGCAGCCATAAGCTTGTTATAACTACTTGCTGACAGGACGTAAATATACATATGATGGTCAGCAAGTGATTAAAGATTGTAGTCAGCTTTGATTAATCTAACCTGCTGATCTTTACTAGAGGGGCCATCCCTAGGCTTATGCTCTGAATATGCCTGCTGGACAAACTGCAACGATACCATCAGGGCCCATGGAGGAAATCCTGCTACTTTCAGAGTTAGGCCGGCAATAGACTGAGTGATTTTCCGTGGTTGCAGGAAAGAAATTAGCTTGATTCCCCTATCAACAGTCAGTAGATGGGGGAATCCCTCCCCTGGAGCCATTGTGTTCTCCCAAGGGGGGGGGGGGGGCAGGGGAAGCCGCCCCCCCAGGAGAACACATATGCCAGTGGAAACTTGGGTACATCTTGGGTACATTCAGCCTGCCCATACATATTTTGAATATCGAACAATTCCTGCTGAACCGGCTGAGATTCAAGCCATCTATAGCCGGCTTTATTGTCTTTTTTTTTCATAATTGTATTTTTATTGTAAAAGTAATAAAATTGAGTATAACAGAAACAATTTCAGTTGCAGCATCATAAATCATTACATAAGTGTAACAATCATATATGTTTTAACATAGTAAATGTTAATCTGAACATGGTTAACAAGGCAGGCCTAACATATTACAGATATGAGAGCAGACAAAAAAAAATTACAATTTAAACATAGCTAATAAATATATAGACTATATCCGGTAAATTGAGAGAGTGGGTATATTAATAGGATTATCATAGGCTGATTATGGCTAATTCGTTTCAGAAAATTTTCCATTTTAGTGGAGTTGGGTGAGTGTTTTTTAAGAGGGGGCCGGGAATTCTCCGTATTTGGAGATATCCCAAGGTTCCCATGTTTTGTTAAACTGGGGGATGGATTCTGATATTGTCCCAGTAAGATATTCCATTTTTCGAATATTTGAGATTTTTTGTGAGCATAGAAATGGATGGCGGGTCCTTTGAAAGCCATAGTATTGGAATGGATCTCCGTGCCGCTAGAAGTATAAAGGAAATCAATCATTTTACTTTTTTAGACCTGGGAAGGGAAGGCCAAGAAGGCAATATAATGGGTTCAATGGTAGAGGTAGATCAGTTAAAGTGTGGTGGATAGACATTACATCCATCCAAAAAGGGTTGGATCAGAGGGCATTGCCAGAAAATATGATAAAGCGTCCCTACTGATGTACCACATTTCCAGCACAGAGGAGACAAATCTGGCTTATGCTTGTGCAATATTTCTGGAGTTCTGTACCAGAACATTAGAATCTTGACCATTGTCTCCTTTTGTATTAAGTATATAGAAGAGCCATTTAGAAGAGCTGAAGGTAGAAGACCAGATTTGCCTCCAGGTCTGAAGAGAGATTGGCTTCTGCAGTATTCGTAACCATCTTGACATATATGTGTGTGTATCTTCCAAAAGAGGAGGAGCTTCCTGTTGTTCAAATTGATTAGGTTTTTCTAGTGTAAGGTTTGGAGATAGCGATAAAAAGAAATGTTTTATTTGTAAGTATAGGGTGAAGTTGTAGGGATCTAATGTTTCTTCCTAATGTCTTCAAAAGACATAAATCTACGAGACACCGGGTGAACAAAATGACGAAGTTGAAACAAGGTAGCCTGGGCCCAGGGGTCCATTTGTTTAGCAAACAAACTATCTGGTATCATAGGGTTGAAGAGTACATTAGTTAAAGGAGGGGATAACGAGGAGAGGGAATATTTTTTACCTGCTATACACCAAATTTGCATAGAGAATGTCATGGTTGCTAGGCACATACACTTCAGAATGTTATACTTGTGTAAAGGTATAGACCAGATCAGTGAGCAGGGATGTACTGGATATATTGCCCCCGTCTCCGTCCACCTATTGGGAGGAGAGTGGTTGGACCAGGAAACTACTGTGCGTAAGTGCGAAGCAAAGTAGTACTTAATGATGTCAGGAGCTCCCAAACCTCCCCGGGTGCGGGGGAAAATACTACAGATCTGGCTATCCTATGGGCCTTGTTGTGCCATATATATTTCAGAAACCATTGATGTAAAGTCTTTAATTGAGGCAGGGGGACCGGGACCGGAAGGGTTTCAAAAAGATACAAGAGTTTCGGTAAAATAGACATTTTTAATACATTTATCTTACCCAACCAGGAAATATGTTATTTTTCCCATTGTTGCAACATGAATTGAATTTCTCTAAACAAATGGGGGAAATTAGCATTATATTGGGTATGGTAGCTAGGTGTGAGATATACTCTTAGGTATTTGAGAGTGTGAGTACACCATTTGTATGGGTATACCTGTTTCAAATCTTCTATATGGTCTGGGGGAAGAAGAATGGGGAGGGCTTCAGTTTTGGAGGCATTTAGTTTATATCCTGAGAGGGAGCTAAAGTGCAATAATAATTTGTGCAGCGATGGAAGGGTTGTTAGGGGTTCTGTTAAAGTTAATAGGATGTCATCTGCAAAGAGTGAGAATTTGTATTCTCTTTGTCTCATCAGTACCCCTTTTATGTCTGGGTGGGCCCTTATTGCTTCAGCCAGTGCCTCTAGGCATAATACAAACAAAAGAGGTGACAGTGGATACCCCTGTCTGGTACCATTAGACATGGGGAAGGTTTTAGATTGTGATACCGACATTTGGACTTGAAATGTAAGGAGAAAATATAGTACCTTCAGTGACTCTATAAGGGGGCCTGTAAACCCATAATGCGAGAGGACAGCAAACATATATGGCCAAGAAAGCCTGTCAAAAGCATTTAAGCTTAATATTAGAGCGGGGCGATTGAATCTATTCAGAATATCTATAAGGTCAGTGGTTTGCCTGGTATTGTCCCCTGCTTGCCTAGCCTGCACAAAACCTACCTGGTCTTTATTGATCATTTTGGGAAGTAGTAGAGCTAGCCTGTTGGCCAGGATTTTTGTAAATATCTTGTAATCGGAATCCAAAAGTGTAATAGGTCTATAGTTATCAGGGAGGGAGGGGTCCTTACCTGGTTTTGGGATAACTGTGAGAAAGGAAAGGGCGAATTGAGGGTCTGGTTGGATTCCTTTAAGGAAGGAGTTATACATCGCTATCATGTGTGGTGCTAATATATGTTGAAAAGACAATATGAGTACGGGAGACCATCTGGTCCCGGTGTTTTGTGGGAGGGTAATTGTTTAATAACCTGTGAGAGCTCCTCGGGGGTCACTTTTCCATTTAAAGATTCGTGCTCACTTGCCATGAGTTTAAGGGGGTTGAGCGAAGAGCAGAAACTGTCAAATAATTCTTGATTAAATTTAAATTATATTCGGGGGAAAGACAGTTATATAATTTATGATAGAAATTTCCAAAAACTTCCACCATTTTCTGAGGACAATATGTGGGGGTACCTTCTGGTTGAGTTCAAAAGTCTGGGAATGAATGAAAGGGCCGGGGTCTTAGTTTGTTCACCAACATCCTGTGGAGTTTATTCGAGTATTCATAAAACTTTTGTTTAGACCACATAAGAGTCCTGGCTATTTTATGTGTGTCTATGGCTTTAAGTTGGCTACAGAGATTAGTTACCCCCCGAAGGAGAGCAACCATGGGGTTCTGAAGCAGTTGGTGATCAGAGAGTCGTAACCGGTCCAGAATTGCCACTTTTTTGCATTGCTATCTTTTTTCAGGTGCGTGCCAATGGAAATACACTGGCCTCTGAAGACTGTTTTGTGTGCTTCCCGGAGAGTCACCGCCTTTGAGACTGAACCTTGGTTGAGTTGAAAAAATTCCTTTAACGTTTAAGAGAGCTGTGTTTTGGCTTCTTCATGATTAAGAAGATATTCATTGAAACGCCAGTGACAGGTCCTGGAAACGCGATATGGCAGGGCTAGATCTACAGTATCTCACAAAAGTGAGTACACCCCTCACATTTTTGCAAATATTTTATTATATCTTTTCATGTGATAACAAAATGTAAAGTAGTGGGTGTACAGCTTGTATTACAGTGTAAATTTGCTGTCTCCTCAAAATAACTCAACACAGAGCCATTAATGTCTAAAGCACTGGCAACAAAAGTGAGTACACCCCTAAGTGAAGATGTCCAAATTGGTCCCAAAGTGTTAATATTTTGTGTGGCCACAATTATTTTATAGCACTGCATTAACCCTCTTGGGCATGGAGTTCACCAGAGTTTTACAGGTTGCCACTGGAGTCCTCTTCCACTCCTCCAGGACGATCATGGATCTGGTGGATGTTAGAGACCTTGCGCTCCTCCACTTTCCATTTGAGGATGCCCTGCAAATGCTCAATAGGGTTTAGGTCTGGAGACATGCTTGGCCAGTCCATCACCTTTACCCTCAGCTTCTTTAGCAACGCAGTGGTCATCTTGGAGGTGTGTTTGTGGTCGTTATCATGTTGGAATACCTTACATTGTAGCAAAGTGTAATTTCTTCAGTGTTGTCACATGAAAAGATATAATAAATGGGTGAGGAGGGGGCAGTGATTAGAAAATGGTCTAGTCTGGAGTAAAATTTGTGGACAGGGGAATAAAATGTGTATTGTTTGCCTACTGGGTGTTTAATCTGCCAACAATCAAGGAGTCGGTAGGATCTGAGGAGTTTGTGAAAG
Source organism: Glandirana rugosa (assembly GCA_018402905.1). Lineage (NCBI taxonomy): Eukaryota > Metazoa > Chordata > Amphibia > Anura > Ranidae > Glandirana > Glandirana rugosa. Next base: position 193,876 of record BLSH010098832.1, on the reverse strand, counting down.
GATGCAGACAGTGCCTGGTCTTGTTTAGAAGGGTTAGGGTCAAACAAGGTCTGCCTATCTTTTGTCACAGAGTGCACAACATTAAAATCCCTTCCGACTATTGTGAATGTCTGTGCCATTCCTTGTGAAGTTTCCAAGACTAAGTTAAGAAATCCTATTTGGCCAACATTTGGAGCATATACAGTACTTTCATAACAGTTATAGGGGTGGTCATGTATTGCATGAGAGAATCACATAACGCCCATGGGGGTCTAATAGAGACGTCTTTTCTCAAAGGGGACTGGCTTTATTGTCTTTGGTGAGAACCTTTACTTATCCTGCAGGTAGACAGAACCTTTCTCTGTCATCCTTTCCCTGCTTATATGGCTCCAGTTGTGAAATTGATACAATATTAAACTACATTTAAGAATTTTTAAATAAAATGGCAGGATATATCTGCGTATTAGCAGGGTCCTTATGAGTTTAAAAGGTAATGCATTTTGAAATAATTCTTAATTGAACAAACACATTGTATCAAATAATATGACTTTTGTGGTGCCCACTCATACACAATTTATACATAATTATTAAAACACAAATGTATATTAAACCCAAAAAAAAACATTAAATATGTATACAGACTTTTACAAAACATATACTTATAAATGTCAACTTAAACAAATGTTTCATAGTATATCGTAGTTTCCCTGCTCCCCTATATACTTATTAGCGCTTTGCTTCTATGGTTGTATGAACTTGATATTGTGAATATTCAAGAAGACTTCAATGAAGGGGGAGTTCCATGATGTATTGCAATGTGGTTCCTGGGTACCAGGACCTCACTTCTTCAGGTGCAGCAAAACTTTTTTGTTAGACATTAAATGTACCATTTTATGCCTGGGACCACTAAACCATACTGAGCCTTCCCCTGGGATGAGAACCCCAAAAGGTTCAAACAAGTCCCACACCAAAAGTGGAAAGAAGAGAAATCTGTGTTCAACACTTGTCAGTCTGGTAGTCAAACTCCATGGGGTACTAACCAAGCATACACCTCCTTTTGTGGGGAAGAGACCCTGTGTTAGATTCTGCTTCTTGGTTTATAAATGAAGGCCTAACGGTCAGCATCCCCTCCGTCCAGATTAAGAATGTTCAAAACACCAGTTTTATCGCACACAAATACAATATAATTTCAATTTTTTTTTGTAAAATATAAACGATTAGATGAATGATGAGTGCATTTGTGTTCATATGTATATTTACTTGGGGTGTGGGGGCTTTTCTTTTTTTTTTTAAGGATTTTGTTTAACCTTTATTTTTTAATTGCATATTAAAAGGGACACAGGGTCAGAAGGAATTCAGAGACAGTTAACTTTTATGGCTGTTTATAGGAGAATTGGACACTGGCAGACGAAAAAACTGTTAGTCAGCAAGGTAAAGCCCATTCCTCGTAGTGTACGGTACCTCACCACAACAGTGCTCCAAGCAAGGATTTCCAATAACACAGTCACAGCCGACGATATAAACTCCCCAGCTGTTATGTGTGAGTACCCATTTCACTGGGCATTTTAACACATTGCATCCTTGCAGTATTTTGGATCATAAGCACAAGGAAATGTGTCCTGTGGGCTTTTTCAACTCATGATTCCCTAACAGCTCCTCCTCTGTGGTATCCAGGGAGGAATTTCCTGTGGCTACGTCAGGTTTTATTACAAAAGTCACTGTCATGATAGCTGACTCAGAACGCAAGGGCCACAAGTGTAATTATTACATAGTTACATAGTTAGTCTGGTTGAAAAAAGACACAAGTCCATCTAGTTCAACCAATAAAAAGGGGGAAGAACATATCCTACATTTTTAAAAAAAAAATCATACAATCCTATATACACAATCCTATATCCACAGTTGATCCAAAGGAAGGCAAAAGCCCCAGCAAAGCATGATCCAACTTGCTCCATCAGGGAAAAGAATTCCTTCCTGATCCCCCAAGAGGCAATTGGATATTCCCTGGATCACATTTACCTATAAATGTTAGTAGACTCGTGCATGGCTGAAAAATGTGTTTGTTCCGTTTGTTTTTTATATGTTTTCGGAAATTCAAAAAATTCGGAAATTCAGGAATAAGAAAGAAGATTTGAAATGATAATAAATAACTATTAAATTATAGTTATTGGAATTTCCTTGAAAATTTGGCTGTTAGCGAACCTAAATATGAAATTTATCACTAATAGCCATATTTTCAAGGAGATTCCAATACTTATAATTTAATAGTTATTTATTAGTTAGTTATAGTTATTATTTCAAACGTTCTTTGTTATTTTCGAATTTTTGGGTTTCCGAATTACCGCAATTCGGATTTTCCAATTTTCGGATTGCTGAATCTTCAAATTGGAAAAATGAAAAAATTTGGAAATTTGAAATTCGGCAATTGTCCGAATTGCCGAATTTTGAAAAATTTGGTAAAAATGAAATTCGGAACGAAATGAATTGCACAAGTCTAAATGTTAGTATCCAGTTATATTATGTAAAATGATATGCCTTCTCCTCTAGCGTCTGTCTCTGATTTGCCTGCAGCTGCTTTTGCACACTCAGCTGGTCTGAAAAGGAGTACAAACCAATAATTTTTGAATGATTTTGTGCCTGAGGAATTTAAGCCTACTGCTATAACTCCTAGGCTTGAAGATACCATTTCTGTTTTTGATGTGGTGCATACAATGTCTGAGTATGGTGCAACCTGCATCTGAATTCTCTAAGGTTACCAATCTGGACTACCCTAAGAGACCCCACAACCTATCAAGTTGACAAGCTTTTTTCTCCTCCCAGGTGTTTTGCTAGCAATACCATATTGAAGAGGCATATATTAGGCCATGGGCCATTCCCATTTTGGATCCTGTCATTCCTTGCAGAAAAAAAAAACACAGAGCATTACCATTGAAGACATCCAAGTGTTGTTTATTATTATTTATTATTATTATTATACAGGATTTATATAACGCCAACAGTTTGCGCAGCGCTGTACAATAAAGAACGGACACAGTACAATTACAATACAGTTCAATACAGAAGGAATAGGAGGGCCCTGCTCGTGGAGCTAACAATCTAAAGGGGGGGGGGGGGTCGTACAAAAGGCAACTTTATTAAAAATAAACAAATGCAGCCACCAAAATCTAAGGACTGATAAACTGCAATATGTTACATTTTAAGGGAGTTAGATATGCTTTTAGTATGCAGCAGTACTCAATGGCTTTTAACAGCAAAGTAGATGGTCTGTGCATCTAGGAGTCTAATAGCTGCTTAATCAGAGATGTGCATCACCTATTAAGGCTCTTTGAAGAGGCAATCACATTTGTTAGTAGTGAGAACTGCATGAATAATGTTACTCCTTCATCGTTATAATAATAGGAAAAGCACTAAACATTGCTGCCTATCAGATTAGTTGAAGGAGCTACTTGGTAATGAAGCACTTGAAATAATAATCAGCAAGTCCAATTGTACTTGATTTACTACCACTAGATGTTCAATGACTTAAATGACTGAAGACCTTAAAAAAACACCTGTAATACAGGAAGAATATCATATTCTGTGACTTATATCTAAACTACAATACTCTAATTTGCTAAGCCTTCCTGAGGGTCCTTAGTTTCTTTTCTTGACATCTCAGACCCAACTTTTTTTCATGATGAGGCATGTCTAGATATGGTTGAAGTCAGTGTAAAAGAACATGTAGGTCCCTGAAATTGAAGGGCCTCTATAGGCTATACTTCACCCTGATCAGCTTTCACTGGATGGGATCATATAAGTACCAACTTCCTCCTGCACCTGCCTAATGCCTAAAGTAACCCTTAACTGCTGTTCCTTCATCACAGAGCTAGGGACATATCTGCAAGGTAAAAATCCATTACATGGGAACTTTGCAACTTGTTAAGTAGAGGGTCTTTTACTAGAGAAAACAACACAATCAGGGACACTTGATGGCCACACTGGTCTGTTGACACTGGGACTGGTGTAGCAGTGATCAGGAACACTGTTGCTAGCTGCACTAGTTTAGGTCACTGGCACTGGTGTGGTGGTTATCAGGAACACAATTGTTTGCCTCTGGTGTGGTAGTGATGAGGAACACCGTTTTTGGCTTTCACTGGTCTTGTGACATTGGAACTGGTGTGGAGGCCATCAGGAACAATACTGATTGCTTACACAGGTCTGGTGAGGTGACTTTGGGACTTGTGTGGCAAAACAACCTTTTCAACTCCCTTTTTTATTTCAAGATCCATAAGGTCTCAACTATTTTGTTACTGGTGTGCTGGACCAGCAACAGTGGGAGACCTTCACTGCTACTCACTGTTTTACAAATGTTATTGCATAGCGCTTGTTCTCAACTGGTCATTGGGTGATCTCCCATGCTTGAGAGTATCAATTACCCAATCCTGGCCCCTCCGTGCACAAAATTATTCAATAAAGACTTAATTTTTAATCAACTAATCAGAATTAATTTTGCATTGCAAACTGAATTCAAATTGGTCATACACTTAGCACTTTGGAATTACCAAATAAGGCAGACATTTGGAAATCAACAGAGAACACCATTGATGCCTGTGTCCTGTTGGTTTATTCAGTGAAGTCTGCATCATTAATAGTGAAGTAAGGTCTGAAATCATTGCAATATTTTAACAGTGAAATGTATCTACAAAAAAAAAAAAATAGCGAAAAGTTTTTTGGGATATGAGAATACACATCCAGACTTGATTCTAAAATTGCTTGTTCACACCAGAAAGACAATGATGAAAGTAGTGCAGGCTTGCAATAGTAAATACGATATCTTCACCAAAAATACAGTTTTGCCAGTTAACTAAAGCATCTTTAATAATGAACAATTGTAAAAAACGACGCACACATTGAAGTTAATACACATGCTAAATTAAAAAAAAAAGGCAGCTGTGGCTTGTTTTTCCCTCTGAAAGTATTACAAACATCATATTCTAATTTACTTTTATAGAACATTTCCAGTCAGTTCTTTTAGTGTATAACTTGAAAAGAAAGTGAGGCACGTTTTTGGGAGTGATTGCAATTTGTTTACACCTAACCTTGGTGTCTCTTTGTTGATTTATCAGAATATTAAATATGAATTCCAAGTATGGTTAATTTTTATATATTTACACTAACTATGCATATACCAGACCTGACTGATGCCCCTAGAAAGTAGAAATCAGTGAAGTAGACACAGCTAGTCTAGTGATCTCCACTTGATGGAGGCGCCATTCACAGAATGTTTTGCATTTTCTGAATGAATGCAAAACCTCCTTTGATTGGACAAGGGGAAAGCATGAGGACACATCCAACCTCTGCACCTCATCCAATCAGAAAACGCTTGCACCCCTGGAACAAATCCCTTTTACACTTGTGCCCAGTATCTATAATAATGCCTTTTTTTGCTTTTACAATGAATTACAAGTTGGGCCATTGAACTTAGTGGAAAACTTTTTTGCTTTCTGAGAACCCTAAGTTCTAGTCCTAGATCCTAAAGACTTTGTATACCTTTGTGTGGGGTAAGGCCTTTATTCCCAACTCCAAATCTTACCTGGTAGCCAGACTTTATATCTGCTGTCCGTAGACCTTTATATATGCAAGATGACATGCTCAGGCCTCTCTCGCTCTCACTTCAGTGGTAGCCTGCTGCTGGGTAAAAAGGCTGAGTGCTAACAGAAAAATAAAAAAGGAACATGTGCCGCCTGTATGTTTTGGGGAACTATTTAGGAGGCACCCTGTTGGTTATAAACTGACCTGAGTTTAGTTAGTGGCTTCAATAAAATGTTTTATTTTGTTTAACTGCTTCCCGACCGCGCGCCGTCTTTTCACGGCGGCAGTCGGGGAGCTGGGCGCGAATCGCCGTAAATAGGCGGCGATCTCGTGCACAGCTGCAGGGCGCGCGCGCGCGCCCTCCAGCGCGGTGTTGGTGGTCTCATTTGTTGCCAGACCACTCAGTCAACATGAATAGACCAATGGATTTTGGTCTATTCATGTTGATCGTTCAGCAAATGAGATCTCTTCCCCTACCTGTGAAATGTAAACACAGGCAGGGGAAGTGATGTCATCTCCCCTCTCTGCTTTCTTTTCCGTTGCAGAGAGGAGAGAGGACATCAAAAAACGTGAGTTGCACAATCACTACACTAACACCAGTACACATAGGCACATTTAACCCCTTGATCGCCCCCTGATCACCCCCCAGTTAACCCTTTCACTCCCTGTCACCCCCTGTCACATTGTCACATAGTGCAGCGATCTGATTTTTACAGATCGCTGTACTTGCGACCCTTGTGACGCTAAATAAGTGTTAGGGTAGATAGTACTAGGCCTAGTTAGAACC
>BLSH010098832.1:163811-181696 GCA_018402905.1 Glandirana rugosa | reverse complement strand
CTCTTCGTGACGGGTGTGGTAACATATAATTAACATAAAAAGAGTTTCAAGAATGATGTGACTAATGTCTTAAAATAAAGTACAGTCTGACCTTAATAATAAATAAAAAAAAAAAAAAACGTCACAGGGAGAGAAACAGATGTTTTTTTCAAAATATTTTTAACATTCTCCCCGTCCGAGTTGACCGTAACCGTTACTATTTGGTACATGTACCTGTCCTTGTGGTTCCTCGTTAAGTGTACCCCAACAGGACATGAAAATAATTCGCTTCGTGGTTTGTTGTCTAAGTTAGTACTGCATTGCATGACCGCGCAATTACCATTTGAAGCAGTGCAGTGCCAAATTGAAAAAAGTGCTCTGGTCCTAAAGCTGCAAAACCTTCCGGTTGGTAAGTGGTTAAATCTAGATTTTTTTTAGATTTTCAAATTGAATCTGTTGTTTGGTGCTTCGCTTAATAAAAGTACAGGACAACCCCATGTGAATTGCTCCTTGGTGTTCCTGTCCATGTACATGGTTTATCATTGCCAATGCCAGTTGAGCCTGCCCCTCTTACAATTTTTATAAAACTTTTTTTGTAGACAAAGAGAGGGACACTGCAAAAAAAAAAAAAAATAAATAATAATTCCAGTCTGACATGAAATAAAATTCTGTAATCAGTGTAGTAAGAACTTTGAGAAAAATACAATTAATATACAATGGTGTGGGCAGTGCTTCTCTCACCCAGAAATAATAGGAATGAAACTCTTTATTTTATGGTACTTTCACAACGGAGGCACTTTACAGGTGATTTTTTAGCTTAAAACAGCGACTATAAAGCTCCTCTAAATTAGCTCCTAATGCACCCCAGTGTGAAAGCCAGAATGCTTTCACACTGGGGCGGTGCGCTTGCAGGATGGTAAAAAAAGTGCTGTAAGTGCCGCATCTTTGGGGCGGTGTGGGAGCGATGTATACACCACTCCTCCACCGCCCCTGCCCATTGAAATGAATGGGCAGTGCTTTCAAAGCGGCTGTACATCGCTTCGGAAGCGCACGGCGCTGGCACTTTTAACCCCTTGTGGGGGGATTAAAAGCGGCTCACTGCTGCCAGAATAGTGGCCCCAAAGTACTGCTATAACAGTGGCATAACGCACTGCAAATTAGCAGTGTTTTAACCCTTACGCTCAAGCGGCCCTAGTGTGAAAGAGGCCTTACTAATAGACACATAGGCTGTTATTATAGTATATGTGACTCTGAACACTGGTAAGAGTAAATGTTAATTAAAGTGGAACTAAAGGCACATTTTTTTTTTTTCATGTTGAATAGCATAAGGGAGAGTTACAACCCCGTAAGGTTTATTTTTACCATCTGTGTGCCATTGGGGAAATTTCCCTTCACTTCCAGTGCCATTGCCGAAACAGAAAGTGAGAGAAAATAACTCTAAAATGAGGGAATCCCTGGTTTTCTCCAGGGTCACCAGAACATGGTTCCGCTGGAAAATATCCCCACCATTCCTGTTCCAGGGACAACCCTAACTTGAGATTTTTTTTTAACTTTCACTTTCAATAATAATGGTTAACAGGACTACTAGAGAGGGTTGACCTATTTAACATGGGCACAGACAGCAACAAAATCCTGACAGGTGTTGTAATCCCTCTCCACTCTATCCAAAACTACTAAAAGGTTTTGCCTTATACTTTAAAAATGTTAGTTAAAAAAGTTTTTTTTATGGTGTGTTTAGAAGTTAGGTGTGTGTAGGTGACTGCATATCTGCATAGAATTTTTATTTTAGGCTAAAGGAATTTCCAAATAAGTGGAACATATTGCACAACAACAGCAGTAAAGTCATTGTAACTTTATTTTACAAAAGTATGGGGTAGGTAATGTGCTTGTCTGATTTTCTGAGAGTGGCACTGCATGAATATAATTTATTTATTATCCTAATCAGTTTTGATTTACTAATATTTTAGTTAGATAAGACAAAATTACCAGTGTTTAATTACCAGTAGAAGTAAATTTAAACAGTTGGTTACAACCTTACATGGTACCAACCTAGTCTGTGTCAAGGTTGAAAATGAAAGTTTATGTCAAGCTAAATTTTCTTTTTTTTTAAATAGTTTTCAATAGAGCAAGGAAGGAGCAGCAACAGAGATAGAGAAAGAATTCAGAAATAAATATTCTGAGAGACATGAATGTAAGGTTTTGGATCTTTAACTACTGAGGTTCAATTTTGCCAAGGACAGTGTATGGGCTCAAATTGCACCGCCAAGGTATCAGTACTCGGTATCAGCAAGTACTTGACCAAAACTATCGGTACTCATACTCGCTGGAAAAAAACCTTTATCGTTGCAACCCTACTTTGTGTTAATTGCTTTCAAAGAGCATTGCTTGCTTGGCATTTTATCTGAGAGTGTTTGTACAGGGGTCTAACCTAAGAACTCGTAGGACTTGTTTTACTGCCTCCAACATGTGATGTGTTAGAAGGTGATATACTTTATTTTTCAATAAATTCCAAGAATACACATTAAAGTAAAGCAATTAACCTCAAATTTGAAATACTTTGAAGTGTATAAACACTGGACTAAAATAGAGGAAAGTGTAAGACATGACTAAAAGCTATGATAATAATTGCAGTTAATCCTCTTAAACTTAGGACAACAATTCATCTTGTCAATTATATTTTTACCAGAGTATCAAATCCACAATTAATATAATGCAGTTATCTGAAACAGAGCAATCTAAGATTCCTACTGATTTATTTTGTAGATCATCCACATTTACTTTAATCCCCATAATTTTGGACCAACAATTTGCTATATATTTTCTTTATTGCTTCTCAGACAGGATACAATATAACAGCAACAGTTTCAAGCATATCATACTCTTTTTCAAACCCTGTTTTTGATTTCTATATGTTGGAGGTGAATGCGTGGAGGTCCTCTATTTGTTTTGCTACGTGGAAACCACAAAGAAGTAGTAGTGTTGAGACCTTCACTTTTAACTGGCTCTGTGTGTATATCTCTATATATATACACACACACTATATTGTCAAAAGTATTGGGACATCTGCCTTTACATGCACATGAACTTTAATGGCATCCCAGTCTTAGTCCGTAGGGTTCAATATTGAGTTGGCCCACCCTTTGTAGCTATAAAAGATTCAACTCTTCTGGGAAGGCTGCCCATAAGATTTAGGAGTGTGTCTGTGGGAATGTTTGACCATTCTTACAGAAGCGCATTTGTGAGATCAGCACTGATGATAGACGAGAAGGCCTGGCTCACAGTCTCCACTCTAATTCATCCCAAAGGTGTTCTGTCGAGTTGAGGTCAGGACTCTGTGCAGGTGAGTAAAGTTTTTCAACCCCGAACTCGCTCATCCATGTCTTTATGGACCTTGCTTTGTGCACTGATATGCAATCATGTTGAAACAGGATGGGGCCATCTCCAACTGTTCCCACAAATTTGGGAGCATGAAATTGTACAAAATGTCTTAGTATACTGACGCTTTAAGAGTTTCCTTCACTGGAGCTAAGGGGCCAGGCCTGCCTGAGACTGAACTGGCCGTGGCCTGTCTGAGACTGGCCTGGGGCTGGCCAGGGCCCGCTTGGGACTGGGCTGGGGCCTGCCTGGGACTGGGCTGTGGCCTGCCTGCTGGGACTGTGCTGGCTGTGGCTGGGGTCTGCCTGGGATTGTGCTGGGGCTGGCTGTGGCTGGGGCCTGCCTGGGGCTGGCTGTGGCCTGCCTGGGACTGGGCTGGGGCCTGCCCGAGACTGGGCTAGGGCCTGCCTGGGACTGGGCTGGGGCCTGCCTGGGACTGGGCTGGGGCCTGTCTGCTGGGAATGGCTGTGGCCTGTCTGCTGGGACTGGGATGGGGCCTGTCTGCTGGGACTGGGCTGGAGCCTGTCTGCTGGGACTGGGCTGGGGCCTGTCTGCTGGCACTGGGCTGGGGCCTGTCTGCTGGTACTGGGCTGGGGCCTGCCTGCTGGGACTGGGCTGGGGCCTGCCTGCTGGGACTGGGCTGGGGCCTGCTTGGGACTGTGGTCTGCCTGCTGTGACTGGGTTGGGGACTGGCTGCTGGGACTGGGCTGGAGCTGGCTGTGGCTGGGGCCTGCCTGGGCCTGGGCTAAGACTTGACTGGGCTGGGGCTGGCTGTGACTGGGACTGGGGCCTGCCTGGGACTGGCTGCCTGGGTGGGACTGGGTTGGGGCCTGCCTGGGACTGGGCTATGGCTGGTGCCTGCCTGGGACTGGGCTGGCTGGGGCCTGCCTGGGACTGGGCTGGGGCCTGACTGGACTGGGGCTGGCTGTGACCTGCCTGGGACTGGGCTAGGACCTGCCTGGGCTGGAGCTGGCTGTGGCTGGTGCCTGCCTGGGACTGGACTAGGGCCTGCTTGCTGGGACTGGGGCCTGCCTGGGATTGGGGTCTAGAAAAGACAGAGAACACACAAGGGCGCACTGGCCTAGGGCATTATCCTACGTAACAAAAATTTATTAAAAGGTCATAAAAGCATACTCACAAACGAGTTCAGATAAAAAGCATTGAAGTACATTTCAGCTACGCGTCCATTCTGCCGTACGCTGGTGGTGTCCTATGAAGGTTGGCTTACGCGTTTCGATGCCTAGACCTCTTCCTCAGAGCCTCGAAGCGCGTAAGCCAACCTGCATAGGACACCACCAGTGTATGGCAGAATGGAAACGTAGCTGAAATGTGCTTCAATGTGCTTCAAGGCTTTTTATCTGAACTCTTTTGTGAGTATGTTTTTGTGACCTTTTAATAAATTTTTGTTACTAAGGATAATGCGCTAGGCCAATGTGCCCTTGTGTGTTCTCTGTCTTTTCTAGTGTGTCGGGACTTCCCAGTCCATCAAAGGACAACAAGGCAGCACATTATCCAGAGGTACCAGGAGCACACACCTTGGTTCTCAATTGTGGAGAAGCCCCCTCTCTTTAAGCGAAGGAATGACTTACTTTCTGGCTGCGGGACTGGGGTCTGCCTGCTGGGACTGGGCTGGGGCCTGGCCTGGGGCTGGCTGTGGCCTGCCTGGGACTGGGCTAGGACCTGACTGGGACCGGGCTGAGTCAGGCCTCAGGACCGCCAGCCAGGTGCTAGTCAGCGCTACTAGTCCACCTAGGCTGGCACTGGCAGACAGTCGCTGAAAAAAACATACTCTGCTGGCCTGGCACTGCTCGCTCCTCCAACACAGTCTCCATTCCTCACAGTACCGCTTTTTCCCTGCCTGGCCTAAGACCCGCACTCAAGCACCGCGACTGCGCTGGCTGCAACACGGGTCTCTCTCTCTCCTCCAAGATTACTCTGCACGCTGACTCTCAGTGAGCACTGCTAAAGGAGACTCCAGGAGAACGAGCGGGTGGCACCACACTCCCTGGCCAACCTACTACGGCCTAGGAGGACTGGAGATGATAGACAGATTGAACAAAAAAGTGATAGTGTAAAAAAAAAAGTCTGCGGCAGCAGCGGACACTACAGGCAGTCCTGTCGGACACTGGTATCTGGGAGCGGACACTTTGCTGATCCCTGGACTGGGATGCCATTACAGTTCAAGTGCGTGTAAAGGCAGGCGTTCCAATACGCTTGAAAATATAGTGTGTGCATATATATATATATATATATATATATATATATATATATATATATATGTAACACCTGCCCCAATTTTCCCCAAGAGCCTGATGGTGACTGACAGAGGTGGGGAGGGCGTACACATTCCTCAGGGGGTAGGGTGTTGGGCATGGTGGGTGAGATCAATGAAAAAGAAGTTGAGTGCCAGTCACTTTTATGCTTTAAACAAAAGAACATTTATTTGTCAACAGGAGAAATATGGGAGAGAGGGGGGCTTGGGCACAGGACAGCCTTAGTAACAGTCAATAGGCAGGCAGACTACTTAGACAAAAGTAGGTGAAGGGAGGCAGACAGCAGTACAGAGAAAAAGAGCACATCTGCACTTTGTAGGACAGGCTTTCTCCTCTAGTATCTAAGCTTAACTCACAGAAGGTGCAGAAACTCCTAGGATGATTTCATCTTGACGCTTTCCCAGACTCTCCACAGATCCCCGGTCCATGCAAGAGTTACCTCTGGTACTTCACCTCAGGTCTCCATCCTTTCCTTTCCTTTCCTTTCCTTTCCTTTCCTGATCTTTGGCAGGCTTTCATCAGCAAACTTTGAACACTCGGATAGGCTTCAGACAAACCTTGCAGCCGCCAGCCTCCTGGATAGGCCCCAGGCTTCAGGCCTAGCAGCCAGGGGCTATTTCACACACGTCCACCCATGAAGATGGGGTGGGCTGGACTGACTCAGATCACCTGACTTCTTCCAGATAAACACCTCTCCCATAATGCAGCAGCACCGAGCTCATTGGCTGAGAGGGTATGTATCACTATAACTTCAATGTACTGTAGCTTATCACTCTCATGTCAGGGGCAACAGCACCATCTACTGACAAAAAGGAGAAGCCACATAACTGGAAATAAGTAATTTAATCTCTAAAGCACTACAAACCAGCCAGGTTGATTACTTTCCAGCACAACTAAATTTACCTGCAACCCTATTCTGGGGTGAGGGGCACTACATATATATACCCAAAAACAACTGATTGTGATTGCTATTCTCTCAAAATATATCTATAAATATAGTGCCCAGAGGAGAATAGAAGGGCATGACTTGTATTTCATACATTTATCTGAAACCTCCTGCAAAGAGTCTATTTGTCCATGTTGCTAAACATATAAAGATCTAATGGGGAAGACTTGTTGGAAGAGGTAGTAAAGTGTCATCAAATCGGTTTTCATACTAAAACTAATAAGTCAATTGGAGCCATCATGAAAACCTGAAATTCTGAACTCAGGACCCAATTAAGCATTCTCCAAACTTACAGTATGTGTTTTGAACACATGGACATTCCCTTTTCACCATTGTTATTGATATAATTGGGAAAATCACTGAAATAATTTTTTTATGCTTTTCTGCATGAAACCAGAGTTGATCCCTGCTGCTATTAACAAGAAAACATACTGCTGTCCAGAAATTGGTGATTTGTTTCCTTTTATGACTGATTTTCTGGATTGCAACCAGCCAGACCAGCAATTTGCAAAGGAAAGCCAGTATAGGAATATACAGTATACAGTATACCTTGATAATTATTTTTCAGTTTCCTATGTCAACTAGTTTGTGTAATGTTGTACTATCAAAGCACTCTTTCCTCGCCTCCTTTTTCGCCTTTTAGCTTTTATTTTTGCTTTTATTCATATCATTAAAGCTGTCCTGTATTGACCTCAGTAAGATTAGAGCTATCATTTTTGTGCTCAATTATGTAGTAAAACGCTTTAATTGTATTTAAATCACTTGCATTCTCCCCTTTGACATCGCATGCAGTGCAACAAAGGAATGTATTTATGGTCAATGTGCACAGGAGCTCCTGTGAGTTAGAACAGTGAGGTCACTGGCACACCCACTCTGTCACCCACAGCAATATTACATTTATAGGCCATATAGTGGGCATTACTGAGTGGGAGAATTATGGTCAATGTAAAAGCAAACCTTTTAGACTGCATGAATAACTTGTCAACATACCACAATATACAACAGCACAGTTCTTCAAAAATGCTGTATCTTTTATTATAAAAAAAAAACGTCTCTGAACATTAGTCATATTAACTATGCCTAGGCTTAGCTTTAGATATCAGTCTGCTGCAGACAGAAGGAAGAATTTCATCAGTCTTTTCTTCCCTGGTGATCAGACTTCCACATTGTAACTTTGCAGAAAGTCAGAGAGTGAGTGAGAGGCTACATCAGGGCCTGATCTGTGTCAGATATCTGTGAACAAATCCAAGAACTGCAAAGGTGCCAGGATTTACATAAATGTTTAATCTTTGAGCCAACAATAAAGTCCAGGAAATACGTGATGTGACAAAAAGGAAATATGAAGTGCCACACCACTTCTATAAGGTCCAGATACATCTTTTTTCCAATAAAAGTCAGGAGGACAGACCAGCTTCTGACAAGCCCTGTGCTTGTAATCACAATGGAAGAAAAAACATTAAAGTGGATGTAAACCCAGTGAAGTGAACCGCCTCGGATGATACACAGAGATGAAACAAATCTCCCTACATAAGTTTTAATGTATATCTGTTGTCTTTCCCTTTCTATGCTCTTCAGAATTCTTACATTGTGTTAGCAATTTTACTTCCTCATTCAGCAGTAGGAGTGGATTCTTGGTATACACTGTGTGACAACTGATTGGAGGAAAGGCACACACCCCCACTTCACATAGGCGGAGGAACGAAGATACTTTCAGAGCTGTGCTGTGACAAGACAATCTCTCTGCTAATCACCCATCTGACACAAATGTCAGGCTGGTTTTATCTCCCATTTTGGAGAACTTGTCAGAAGTTATCATGTTGTTAGCAGAGGAACGAAACAGCAGAAAGACATGGGGCTCAGGGCTTTGGAGAGGGATAAGTAAACACTACAGATATCTGTGCCTAGGTCAAATTAATCTTTAAGCGTCCAGTTAACTTCTAGTCCATTCACATTGTTTTCAATGAAGCCCTGGTGAAGGGAGCATCTTTGGACACCGGAAATGCGTTGGATACTCTTTGGATTATCTCTGTGACTTTTATCAGAATAAAGTTATATCTGAACCTCTCTGCAGTCCATTTTTATTACATTATACTAAAAGCCAAGCAAAACAGAGATCCTCTGGGAGTCTGGGGTGTAGAAGCCGCCTGTCTTTGAACCAGATTATTTATATCAACATTAATACTTTAAGATAGCATTAACAACAGTGGCGGCTGGTGCTCAATTTTTTGGGGGAGGGGTGGATACTTGATCGCCCGCTCACCCAATAGCCCCACACTTACCCCATCCAGCTCACGGCTTCCCCTTCTGCATCTCTTCCTGAGTCCTGGCGGTTGCTTCTGCTTCTGTTGAAAGCCTTGCATGCAGAGTACTGTGATCTCTGTGGGAGCTAATAAATGAAGTGCTAAACATCTACACATTACATAGCATGCATGCACTTAAAGGGTAACTCCACTTTTGTGGGGACAAAAAATAGAAAAAGAGTAAAAAAAAAAAGAAAAAATATAGCGCATATAATTGCGACACAACTCATGTTGTAATTGAATCTTATTAAAAATGACCTTTCATTTTCAATCTGCAGCCCCTGTAATGTTCTGAAAATTCAGTGAAATATGGCTACTTGGAGGTGTACTGTACAAAGAATGTGTACTGACCACTCCCCAGAAACATAATTTCCTGCTTGTGTGATTGGCTCGCCAATTTTCCCAGAAGTCTGCCTAAGATACAAATCAGATTTCAGGCATCTCCTGCAACAAAAATGTCATTTTTGGAGAGATACGTTTAATAGGAACACGTCTAAAGGGATGCAGGCTCAGCAGCTTTAATCATTAGTGCCCAGCAGGTGCACAGCTGACAGATAATTATGAAACAACTCCCATTAGACCCACTCAGCACAGAGAAACACACAGTGATTTGTTCAGAATAACAAAAGGTAGGAATCTGCAACAAAGTTTGTTATAATCCTTGCAATGTACATAGATCACTCAATAGATAATGTTTTTTTCTGAACAAAAGTGGAGTTACGCTTTAAAATGAAATACAAACATGTCCATTGGTAGTTCCTTCCATATTGGTCAATATCCATTGCTAAGTCCACTTTAAAATGTATTTATAGACAAACTTTTTTTTTTTTTTTTAATCTGCATAGAGCAAGATAGAATTCAAATACCTATCCGGTTATTTTTGCTGCCTGTGTCCTTCCTGGTAATTCAGCCTTCAATGAGAGAAAATATCCTAAAAATTAGAGGAAATCCCATCTTAGACAGTTGTGTTTGGAGCAGGTATCTGTCACAATCCTGGCGGTGGAATCTGGTTAGTGCGGGGAGCAACCTCTCTTACTATCCTGATTTGGGAGCCCCTGAAGGTGGGAACAGGAGGCTCGGGAGTGCGGGATGGCATGAGGGCTTGGCTGGTAGCAGGTACTAGCAGAGTAGGTTTCAGCGAGGCTTGTGCAGAGCTGGTAGAGTAGTGGTACAGGCTGGGTCGGCAACATTCTGACAATGTGGCACAAAAGGAGCAGGCGGATGGATGGTCAAGCACAGGCAGGGTTCGTCAACAGGCAGGCAGCAAGATACAGAAGGGATCAGGCAGAAGGGTGGTCGTGGACAAGCTGAGGTTGGTACAGGCGGAAAGCACGGGTGGTCAGATCAAGCCGGGGTTACAGGAACAGGAAATGCACAGGTTCAGATCGCTGGGAAACACAGGATATGCTGTAGAATGGACAGCACTGGCTGCAGCATGCTGTCAGCTTAAATGGGTCGTTTGGCGCCAATGCCTCCACATACGCGCGCGCACATGCTATGTGTGCCCGTGCACAGGCTTCCAGACCCAAATTCCAGGGGCAACAGTTGTTTCCTGACATTGCCCTCTCCCAAGGGGCAGCCTCCGGATGCCCAACCGGGCACACTTAGCAGAGTTGTTTCTCCAAAATGTTTTAAAGCATTCTTCAGCGTGAATATTGTTTTCAGGCTCCCAAGAATTCTCTTCTGGACCGTAGCCCCTCCATTTGATCAGGTACTAGATGCCATTACCCCACTTCCTGCAGTCCAGGACAGTCTCCACCTCAAACTCTTCTTCTCCATTGACTAACACTGGTTCTGGGGATTAGCACTCCGTCCCGTAAAGGGGTCCGGAACAACAGGTTTTATCAGAGTCACATGGAAGACCGGATGAATTCTTAAGGTGTGGGGGAGCACCAGTTCATAGGCCACTCTATTAATCTTCCTCTTGACTGGGAAAGGTCCAATGAACTTAGGTCCTAGCTTTTTGGATGGGCAGGCCATCTTCAGATTGGTTGTTGCCAACCAAACCCATTCACCGGGCTCCAGGTTCCGCTCCCCCCTCCTTTTTTTGTCAAAAGTCTCCTTGCAACACTCCTGGGCTTTGGCCACGGTTTCCTGCAGCAGTTTACTGGTATCCTCAAGGAATTTTACTGTGCTCTGTACAGCTGGCACCGGGCTTTCAGAGACTACGTTGGGGATAAAGGATAGATGGAAGCTGTAGTTCGCAAAGAATGGGGATTGCCCCATGGTGGAATTAACCGTGTTGTTATACGCGAACTCGGCTAACAGTAACAAAGAGACCCAATCATTCTGCAAGAAGGAGGAGAAGCATTGCAAATACTGCTCTAAGGTCTGGTTGGTCCTTTCAGTTTGACCATTGGTCTGCGGGTGGTATGATGAGGCACAGGAGGCAAACAGGGATCTCCAGAACCTAGAGGTAAATTGGACTCCACGGTCCGATACTATGTTCATGGGAACTCCCTGGAGCCTAACCATTTCCTGGACAAAGACCTCTGCTGTCTCGGGTGCATCTGGTGTGCCCTTCATCGGAAGGAAATGGGCCATCTTTGTTAGTCTATCCACCACTACAAAGATTGTGGAGTAATGTTTTGACAAAGGCAGTTCAACAATAAAATCCATGGTAATCATTGCCCATGGTTTCTCGGGTACTGGAAGTGGGTTTAACAGCCCCCAGGCCCTGGTCTTATTGTTCTAGTTTCTGGCACATGTGGGGCAGGCGTTAACATATTTCTTGCAATCTCCTTCCACCTGTGGCAACCAGAACGCTGAAGTAGCTCCGATGTCTTTCGTGTGCCGAAATGCCCAGCCAGTTTGTGGTCATGGCAGATCTGAAGAACAGATAATCATAAGCCCTCAGGTACAAAAATGTTGTTATTGTGCCACAACAGTCCATCTTTCATTGATAGCCTGTGATCGGGCGAACTGGTGGTCTAGGGAACGTCTGATCCTGGACAACAGGTCTTCCTGAGTGAGTAAGAAGTTACTGGGCTGGAGAGTGTCTGGTGGAATGGTACTCTCTGGATCACAGAACATCCGGGACAGGGCGTCTGGTTTAGTGTTTTTCGACCTGGGCCTGTGAGTAAGATGAAAACAGAATCTAGAGAAAAAGAGTGCCCATCGGGCTTGATGTGGTCTCAGTCTCTTTGCTGTTCTTAAGTACTCTAGATTTTTGTGGTCAGTGTAAATGAGGATGGGGTGAGCAGCCCCTTCTAGCAGATAGCGCCACTCCTCTAGTGCCGATTTAATGGCCAGTAACTCTCTGTCCCCAACATCATAGTTCTTCTCTGGTGCCGATAATTTGCGAGAAAAGAATGCCACGGGATAGAGTGAGGCTTTGGGACCATGTCTCTGCGAGAAGACAGCTCCTACTGCATTTTCGGAAGCGTCCACTTCTAGGACGTATGACAAGGCTGAGTCTGGGTGTCTCAGAATAGGTGCCGAGGTAAAAAGTCTCTTGAGTTTCTCAAAAGCTGCCTGCGCCCCGCTGGACCACTGGAAAGGAATAATTGTACAACAGGCTGCGCTAAATGAGGGTAACAGAATGACACTGTCTGTATTATCAGTATCTCATATGTTCTCCTATATACATTGAGTCAATACACATGTATCAAAAGGGGTAAATGTACTTACGTAAGTGTCCAATAAACACAGCTTAGATTAGTTCAACTGAATAATTGTATACAATCTTGATTAAGGTGTTCAAAAAAAATTCAGAGGCAAAATGATTCCATAATCTTCATAGATTAGTAGAGAATCTATCCACCACGTGAATGTATTAGGTATCTATGTGAAGCCTCCACCATAATAAATAGCAGCTTGCCAGAAGTAAGTGCAGACTGAACCTTGGCTTATCACCTAGCCCAGGTACCCACTAGGGGTGTGAAGGGTACTTTAATGGTGTCCTGAACTCTGCTCTCTCAGTCTACACACTCCTCTCTGCAGTAAGGGTAACAGAATGTGTTTCAAGGAAGTGGTCTGGACTCCAAGGGACAGGAAACTTCACTAGGGGATATAGAGACTGTCCCTCTATTCCCTGTAATAGAGGGACCACTTCCTTGAAACACATTCTGTGACCCTTACTGTAGAGAGGAGTGTGTAGACGGAGAGAGCGGAGTTCAGGACACCATTAAAGAACCCTGTACTCCCCTAGTGGGTACCTGGGCTAGGTGATAAGCCAAGGTGCAGTCTGTACTTACTTCTGGTAAGCTGCTATTTATTATGGTGGAGGCTTCACATAGATACTTAATACAATCACGTGGTGGATAGATTCTCAAGTAATCTATGCTTTGGAAGATTATGGAATCATTTTGCCTCTGAATGTTTTTTTGAACACCTTAATTAAGATTGTATACAATTATTCCGTTGGACTAATCTAAACTGTGTTTATTGGAATCTTACCTAAATACATTTACCCCTTTTGATACATGTGTATTGACTCAATGTATATAGGAGAACATATGAGATACTGATAATACAGACAGTGTCATTCTGTTACCCTCATTTAGCGCAGCCTGTTGTACAATTTTTTGCTATATTGAACCAGATTGGAGTTTTCTGGCTGCAGCTGGGCAACTGTTTTTCAATTCCTTCTTATCTCCTTTTATTGTCATAACATTCAATTACATTTAGTAATAGTGCGGTATTAATCTCCCATATATACTGGAAGGGACTGCTTTGTTTGGTAAGCTGGGTAATCGGTGAGATGATGGCTGAGAACCCTCTTATAAATTTCCTGTAAAAGTTGGCGAATCCAACGAAATGCTGGACCCCCTTCTTATCCAACAGGACAGGCTATTCCAGGATAGCAGCATATTTCTGTGGATCCATGGTGACACCCGTGACTGATATGATTAATCCCAGGAAGGGGATGCTGGAGCGCTCAAAGTCACACTTCTCTGCATTGGCGTAGAACACGTGCTGACGGAGGTGACTTAGTACCTTTGCTACGTGTTGACGGTGATCGTCCAGAGAGGCAGAAAAAATCAGAATGTCATCTAAGTAGATGATCACAAACAGGTCTAGGTAATCTTTAAAAATGTAATTCACAAAGTGTTGGAATGTTGCAGGAGCATTGCAGAGCCCGAAGGGCATGACCAAGTACTTGTAGTGCCCAAAACGAGTACAGAAAGCGGTCTTCCACTCATCGCCTTCCCTGATGCAGACAATATTGTAGGCTTCTCGCAGATCCAATTTGGTGAATACGGTAGCCGCCCCTAACCGTTGAAAGAGTTCGGGTACCAGAGGTAGAGGGTAGCGGTTCTTTACCGTGATCTTATTGAGTTCCCTATAATCGATGCAGGGTCGCAGGGAGTGGTCTTTTTTTTCACAAAAAATATTCCTGCCCCTGCTGGGGACAGGCAGATGAACCCTTGTTTCAAGTTATCGTCTGGATAGGCCTTGATGGCCACCAGTTCGAGCTCGGTGAGAGGAAAAATACGTCCAAAGGCAACTTCTGCTCTGGGAAGGAGCTCGATGGGGCAATCATAAGGCCTGTGAGGTGGTAACTTGTCTGCGCCCCTCTTACTAAAGACGTCCATATGGAACGGCCTGGTGGCTCTCGAGATCCAGATCAGAGTCCAGGCAAAGCAGGGCTGGAGCAACTTCAGGGCCCGTTTGCAGGCAATGTTGGACGCAATAAGAGGATTGGAACCTGACTTCACCCATGCTCCAATTTATGTCGGGGTTGTGCGCCTGTAGTCAGGGGAGACCCAAGATGATGGGAAAGAGAGGGGATGAAATAACATCCAAACACAGGAATTCTTGGTGCCCACTGGGCATGGTAACAGGCAAAGGGGTGGTCTTGCGTGTGACAAGTCCTGATTTAATGGTAGATCCATCAATTAGGTGCATTACCATCCGGTGTGCTTTGGGCTGTAAGGGGATTTGGTGATGGGGTGCGAATGTCTGATCCAGGAAACAGCTGCAAGCTCCGGAGTCAATGATTGCGTGGAGCGGAATATTCTCTTCTGAGAGCTGCAAAGAAAGTGGTAGAGCCAAGTGAGTGGTCTTTTGTGGTGGTACAGGCATGGCACTAGGCGTAATTGTAGGGCACTTACGTAACTTAGCTGGGCAGGTTCTTACGTAATGTCCAGATTCTCTGCAGTAAAGACACAGGCTGTTATTCCTGCGGCGTTGCCTCTCTTCATGGGTAAGAGAGGGACGGAGGAGTCCGAGTTGCATGGGTTCCATCAGATCTGCAGGCGGAGGTGCCGTGGATTCGGAGGGTACTGGACTGGGGTAACTCGGCACCCGGGGTAGCATCTAGGTGGGGCGTGATGGGCCCATAGATCTCTCGGCCCTGCATTCCCTAAGGTGACGATCGATTTGGATGGCCAAGTTAATAAGGGAATCCAGAGGAAGGGGAACCCCGACTCGGGCAAGTTCATCCTTTAAGGGATCAGATAGCCCTAAACAAAACTGGTGACAAAGAGCAGCATCATCCGAGTCCGTGTCGGCACTGCACTGCCAGAACTCGATGGCATAGTCTTCCGCTGTCCACCAGCCCTGCTGGAGGGCATGGAGGGTGGCTTCGGCCATGGCGGTTAGGTGCGGATCCTCGTATAGTTGGGCCATGGCATGGAAGAACTGGGCCAGGTTAGACACAGCAGTTGCCTTTTGCTCCAGAAGATGGTGAGCCCAGGTCTGGGGGTCTCAGAGCAAGAGGGAAATCACAAAGCCCACGTTGGTGGTTTCCAGGGAGAACGTAAGCGGCTGGAGTGAGAAGTACAGTTCACAGGCATTTCTGAATGCCCAGAACTTCCTGCGATCTCTGGAGAAGCATTCAGGTATGGAAACCTTAGGTTCAGATGGTACTGCTTCAACAGTACGAGCAGAGACTGGTGCAGTCCCAGATGCAGAGGGTGCAGAGAGCTCTTGTACTCATTTTTCGAGCCACGTGTAGCCCTCTTGTAGGCTCTTCACGGCTTGTGTAAGGCTGGTGTTGGCATAGTTCATCCATAGGAGAGGGTCCCCGCACAGACTCCGTCGTGGCTGTCCGTTACTGTCACAATCCTGGTGGTGGAGTCTGGTTCATGCAGGGAGCAACCTCTCTTACTATCCTGATTCGCGAGCCCCTGAAGGTTGGAACAGGAGGCTCGGGAGTGTGGGATGGCACGAGGGCTTGGCTGGTAGCAGGTACTAGCAGAGTAGGCTTTAGCGAGACTCGTACAGAGATGGTAGAGTAGTGGTACAGGCTGGTTCGGAAACGTTCTGCAATGCGGCACAAAAGGAGCAGGCGGATGGATGGTCAAGCACAGGCAGGGTTCATCAACAGGCAGGCAGCGAGATACAGAAGGGATCAGGCAGGAGAGTGGTCGTGGACAAACTGAGGTCGGTACAAGCGGAAAGCATGGGTGGTCAGATCAGATCGCTGGGAAACACAGGATATGCTGTAGAACAGACAGCACTGGGCCATTTGGCACCAATGCCGGCGCATATGCGTGCGCACACGTGCACAAACGCGCACAGGCACACGCTTCATCTTACCACTTACAACTATAAAATATATACTGTGTATATATACTGTATATTGAATTTCACTTTACCTTCTGTTTCGGTGCCAATGGTCAGCTTGGCAAATAAAGGGGTAAGTATCCCCAGTGGGACACACACAGCAATAAAATATTGACATCTATCAAAACTAAAAAAAAAAAAATGTTGGATTTACACTTTAATCACTTCAGCCCGGCAAGTATTTCCCACATTAGGACCAGAGCACTTTTTGAGATTCGGCACTGCGTCGCTTTAATTGGCAATTGCGCGGTCATGCAACGTTGTACCCAAAGGACATTGGTGTCCTTTTGTTCTCACAAATAGAGCTTTTGTTTGGTGGCATTTGATCACCTCGGTGTCACTTCTGATCACCACTATAAACAAAAAAAGAGCGACGATTTTTAAAAAAACAAAACAAAAAAAAAAACAAATGTATTCATCAGTTTTGGCCGATATATATACTTCTACATATTTGTGGTAAAAAAAATGGCAATCAGTGTTTATTGATTGGTTTGTGCAAAAGTTGCCGCGTTTACAAACCATGAGAATTAATTCATGGCGTTTTTACAATTTTTTTTTTTTACTAGTAACGGCGGTGATCTGCAATTTTTATCAGGACTGCGATATTGCGGGGGACATGTCGGATATTTTTGACACTTTTTTGGGACCACTGACATTTGTACAGCAATCAGAAATTTAAATAGCCACCGATTACTGTATAAATGTCATTGATAGTGAAGGGGTTAACCTGCAGGGGGCAATGAAGGGGTTAACTGTGTTCCCTAGGCATGTTCCAACTGTGTGGGGGCTGGGCTGCCGGGGGCATAAGAGATCTAACTGATCCCGAGTACAGGGATCAGTAGATCTCTGTCATGCCACCTGAAAGAGCGGGGAACCGTAGTGTTTACATCGGCGGTTCCCTGCTTTTCTTCTGCATTTTCCCTTTATTTATACATTTATTAATATTTATACATTGATTTATATACAGTATAATCTGTAGCTTAGTTATGCTATGTGCTGGTAAAGCCTAAAATCTTGTGACGTCGTAATCCATGTCACCTAAATAAAGCTCAAGACGATATCATACCTTTGATACTGTCGACCACCCCCTCCTCCTCAAAAAACTTTACTCCCTTGGTCTCCGGGACTGTGCTCTTCAGTGGCTCTCGTCCTACCTATCCCATCGCACCTTCAGTGTCACTTACAATTCTACCTCCTCCTCTCCTCTCCCCTTCTCTGTCGGGGTCCCCCAAGGTTCTGTTCTTGGACCGCTCTTATTTTCTATCTACACCTCTACTCTGGGTCGGCTGATAGCCTCCCACGGCTTTCAATATCATTTCTACGCCGACGATACCCAAATATACCTCTCCACCCCCCAACTCACTCCATCAGTCTCCTCACGCATCACTAACTTATTAACAGACATATCTGCCTGGATGTCTCACCACTTCCTCAAACTCAACTTGTCCAAAACCGAACTCATAATATTTCCTCCCCCAAATGCCATTTCCCCTGACTTCA
>BLSH010098832.1:131487-147434 GCA_018402905.1 Glandirana rugosa | reverse complement strand
TGTGCAATGCATAACCAGCCTAAGTGTGTTTGCAACAGCAACAAGTGTAAGTATCTGAATTTAACTTGGTACCAGTCTTTTACAGATTTGTGCACAGCAAATCTCAGACTAAGACAGGGAGAGGCAGAATTAAGAGCCAATCAGTTGTTCTGCAGTGATTGACAGGAGGAGAGAAGAATGACAAGTGATCTTCACTAAACTGGATCTGCGCAGGAGGGGGGGGGGGAGCTATAACCTTGTATGGATCAGGGAGGGGGATGAATGGATGATGGCTTTTCGCACATGGTTCGGACACTTCGAAAATCTTGGGATGCCTTTTGAGCTGTGCAGCACACCAGCCACGTTTCAATACTTTGTTAATGATATATTCAAAGACTTCCTGGATATCTTTGTCATTGTATATCTTGATGGCATCTTGATCTTTTCCATCTCCCTGAAACTACACCGTATACACGTGTAGCCATAGCCCCAACCCCTAGAGGCCTAATGGTGACCTCCAGAGCCAGGGAGAGCTGACATCCTTCTTCACAGTGCGGGTTACTAGGGTTACTATAGTGGGTGTAATGCGGTTAGAGTAAGTTGGGCGCCAGACACTTTGAGAGTGCAAAAAGAGATTTATTGTCTCTTAACAAAATTGGGAGAGGGGGTTAGGGCCAGGACACCCTTAAGCTGGTGCAAAACACTTGGCAGACTCCAAGACAAAAATAGGAATAGGAGGACAGCTAAACAGTTCAAGGGCCTTTAAGCTGGATTGCAGCAAACTGTATTTGTAGACCGCTGTCTCCTATACCGACTGAACTTGTAACTCTGACTTCAGTGTAGATCATCACTCACTGTATCCTTTTGTAAATCCTCTCACTGAGCTCCCAGTCTCACACTAGACTCTTCAGATCCCAGCCGCCACTGGATCCCTTGAGCTCCTCCACAACTAACCCGCTGTGGCTTCCAATTGTAACACATGCAGCCCCAACCCTGCGCTGCTTGCTTCCAACATGGATAGGCCTTGGACTGCCTGACAACCAGGTACTCCTAGATAGGTCTCAGGCTTCTGGCCTAGCAGCTGGCAACTTTTCAATGCTGTCCACCAAGACAGCCATCCAGGTGGCACAGATTCCTGAATCACCTGATTCCTCTCTAGTAAATAGGCTCTCCTAGTAGCCCCTGGGGCCAAAGAAACCCCAACCGATTGGCTGGAACAACCTATCCACTCCTAACCTAGATACAATGTGATCTTGTCATTCTAGTGTCAAGGGCAGCAGCGCCACCCAATGACAGAAGAGAGGGATACACCAACCCAGGCTTAGGGCAACAATCAGGAAATCCCCTATAAATTGGCCAGACTAGTTATCACCTAGCAGAACTAAATTTGGAGTAACTACGAAATATTTGTAGGAATGGGTGAGTGTATGACCAGGTGGGTCCAATCCAAAAAATTAGTAGAAAGAAAAAGTTTTGGTGCTTAGAATAGAAACACCATATACCCCTTTAGGATTGATGCGGACACATCTGGTTTATATGAAAAAGGTTTAACACTTTATTACAAAGTTAAAAAATTTACATAGTATAGTAAAATGTGAAGACATACAGTACATATAGAAAAAAGACCACTTGGGTCAATCAACATAGGTGTATACCCAACAAGCACATGAACAGATGAGCATGCCCATCCCCAATCTGATGGTAGTGGGACTGGTCCAGGACTGTATCACGCATGTGAGCCTAACATGTTTCAAGATCCCATGAGTCCTTCTTCAGAGGTATATGCAATTGGTAGGGTATAATTTTCTACAAGGCAAGGACATATATATTACTTGCTGTCATAGTACTTATTTTTCTTATATTATTATAATAATTAACTGTTTCATGCTACAAAGGTACATTTTGTGGAGAAGCATATAGCATACTTACAGATCATATAAACACACAAAGTTTCCACCAGGACCATTACCATCCACAGACCTCTCCTGCTTCAGAATGCCACCCGCAGGGATGAGGGAGCCCTTGATCCCAGGCCCATATCCTGGAGGGACTGGCGTTCTGGTATGCGGGCAGCAAGAGGAAGAGAGGAGGGAAGAGAAAAGCGGGGGCAACCAAAAACTCCCACAGAGAAGGATCCTTCAGCAAAGGGGCCAAGTGCTCCCACTGCAAGACCTCCAGCCACAGCGAGTGTGTATGTTTGTATTGCCATAAACTGTGGTGTCACTGTATATGAATGATAAAAAGGAAATAATGATAAATCAATGAGGAGTGGATAAACAGGCAAAAAATAGCTGCCTACATAGTAAAATTATATATATATGGAGGGGATGTGTTTATTTGCAGGGCTATATAGTCTCTGGAAAGGGGAAGAGAGGGTAACAAGGAGGAGAGGAGGAGACACCATGGGTCTAACCCCAACAGTACCCTCTAATGAGCCCCCTCCTTTGCCCCAGAATAGTACTAATAGTACCATAAGATATTGAGCCCCAGGGTGATACTGATAGTAACACAGGATGTAGTAATATTAGGTACATACCTTGTCCTCAGAGAGATAACCTCCAAGCCTGTGTGAATGTTGCTCACTAGCAAAGATTCAGCATTGTGGCTTACCTTTTAGGCTAGTTAAGTACTCACTCATCAAAGGATGTGAGTGAGCACAGCTGTGTTTTGGAGGCTGTCCAATCGACACGCCATGTCTATGGCTGTCTGATTAGGACACAGGGATCCCTCGGTGCTATGGTGCACAGCGCGGCCCTGCCCAAGGGGTGGGATCGCGTCCCGCATTGCAATGCCGCCGATGCGCGTTGAGTCCCCTCCCTGCGGCTCACCATGGAGTGCAAACAGGAAGTGAGCCATGGAAGTCGCGGCCCTCAAGACTCACAGAGGCACCCAACCAGGGCCCTGTCATGGGGCGGGACATCATGAAGGGCCCAGGTGAGCCGGGCTGTGGAATGGGGCTGCCCCCCCCAAAACTCACCAACCCCTAATCCCACAATGGACCCCAGCACACCAAAAAGGGCTCCCAGGATGGAAAATGCCCTGTGTCAAGGAGACAGAGGAACATGGCTAGCAATGATAGTAGAGACCTCTGGTGGTGAAACCTGTAGTTGGTGAACAAGAAAAAATAAAGAACTATATAAAAGAGGCATGTTGCATCTTGGGTTATACAAAATAAAATAAGGCAAAAACAGAAACAAAACACACAAACAAAAACTAAAACAAAAAAGGGAGGCCATCATAATGAAATGTGCTAAAACAAAACAAAAAAATAATAAATAATAAACAAAAAGCAGGAACTATATAATCAATAATAATAAAGCAAGAGGCCGTAAAGGCATATACACACAGGGAGGGAGTTACATCCGGTATTACTGGTATATTTATAGATTTTTCTCGCAGATACCGGTTACAAAGCCAGGTAAATATGGAACGAAATTGAATTGTAATTATCTATAGTTCCTTAATTTTCACTTCTTCATGTGCACCACTCTTCCTTTTGCAAAAATTATATGAAATATCTTTGTGCGATCGTGATGCTTTTAACCCCTTCCTTACTGGGCACTTAAACCCCCCTTGTCTTTCAGCGCTGTCGCATTTTGAATGACAATTGCGCGGTCGTGCGGCGTTGTACCCAAATAAAATTTGCGTCCTTTTTTTCCCACAAATAGAGCTTTCTTTTGGTGGTATTTGATCTACTCTGCGTCATTTCTGATCACCGCTATAAACAAAAAATGAGCGACAATTTTGCAAAAAAGAACAATATTTTTTACTTTTTGCTAAAGTACAAATCCATTAAAAAAATTATTCATCAGTTTTGGCCGATATATATTCTTCTACATATTTTTGGTAAAAAAAAAAATCGCAATCGGCGTATATTGATTGGTTTGCGCAAAAGTTATCGCGTCTACAAACTGGGAATTGATTTATGGCGTTTTTATTATTTTTTTTTTTTTTACTAGTAATGGCGGCGATCTGCGATTTTTATTGGGACTGCGATATTGGGGCGGACATGTCGGACATTTTTTACACATTTTTGGGACCAATGACATTTATACAGCGATCAGAAATTTAAATGTCCACTGATTACTGTGTAAATGTCATTGGCAGTGAAGGGGTTAACCAGCAGGGGGCAGTGAAGGGGTTAAATATGTTCCCTGGGTGTGTTCTAACTGTGGGGGGGGGCAGGGCTGGCCGGGACATAACAGATCTAACTGATCCCAGTGACAGGGATCAGTAGATCTGTTATGTCCCCTGTCAAAGAACGGGGAACCGCCGTGTTTACAGCGGTGGTTCCCCGTTCTGAGGCTCCTGAAAGTGATCGCGGGTCTCGGGCGGACATCGAGTCCGCCCGACCCACGGGCACGCTCGCGCCGCCGCTGCCGCCAGGGGGGCGCGCGGGAGCATGCGCAGTGGAGGACGTCCATGGACGTCCTCCCGGCATTTCAGGTCCGCGCTGGAGCCGTATTTCGGCAATAGCGCGGACCTGGAGTGGTTAAACACCCAGTGTGTTCCTCCACCAAACTCACTAGGTAAATCCACCAGACGGAACAGCTGGTCCCTCTATAAACCAGTAATTGTGCTTTGTTTACAAATTCACCAGATCTTTTTCATAATTGGCTCAACATACTCCAGCCATCACATAAAAAGAGAGGAAGGAGGCTCCAATAGTGTAAAAAAGTTACTTAAAATTTATTGCGATATTAAAAACAAGTTGCACTCACATGTTAGAAGTGCCCAACCCGACACTAGGGATTACTTGTATATTCGTGTACCCAATCAGCTCTGGCTTGCAATGGGATCCCACAAGCCGCGAGCACCGATCGTGGGTAGCGTGTTTGTCAGCAGACGTCCTGGCCGGGCCCTACGCACGTTTCATCAAATCAACATCTTCACTTGCCGCACCATGAGAGTAATGTCCTTTCTTGTATCCATGAATTTACAATAACCACATTTGCCACAGGTAAACGTCCCTGTGGCTATTGGTTTTGGGTTTTTGGTCACCCTGAATTCACTCTGAACTAATTTATCATGTAAGGATGAAGCTTTCTATATGTGATTAGTGGGTGGTCCGTCACAAAAGGGGCCAACTTGGGATCCATTGTCAATAAATGCCAATATTTTTTATAAATATCCCTGACTTGTACATGCTGTTGGTTAAATTTAGTGACTATTCTGTTGGGGGATTTATCTGACTTCCTTTTTTGCGGAAATAAGAGCTCACTTCGAGGTTTTTCTTTTGCTCTATTATATGCCTTTCTGAGGCATGAATTTGAGCAACCTCTCTCACTTAGTCTAGTTCTAGCTTCCTTTTCAAACGAAGCCTTGTCTGAACAGTTACGTTTGGGCCGAATGTATTGTCCGTATGGGATAGACATTTTAAGGGATGTGGGGTGGAAGCTCGAGGCCTCCAAAATTGTATTCCCTGACGTTGGTTTCTCGTTCTTTCTCTCTGGCAGATCATCGCAGCTCACCGGTGGACATCGGGTTCACCCGAGCCGCGGGCACACTCCTGCAGGGTGCGGCAGGCAGATATATACGGCGATTTGCGGGATGCTGCCACTCTGCAGCAGTAAATATGCGGCACGCAGCCAGGAACTGGTTAAAGATACCCAGTGCTGAATCGCAAAAAGTGCTCTGGTCAGGAAGGGGGTAAATCCTTCCTGGGCGGAAGTGGTTAAAAACTTCAAAAAAGTTTGCTGAAAGCTCTGCAAATGGTTTGTCAATGCTTGCTGTTTACACTGCTCTTATGCAAGCTGAAGTCCATGTGAAACAGAAACACAAGTAAGCAGTGTTAGTTTTGTCTCCTAAAATATTTCCGTCAACTAAATGAATACTATTTAGACTAAAATACGACTAAAACTAAAATGGAATTTTAGTCAAAAGATTAAAATACCACTAAAACTAAAATGGCAATTTAGTCAAAAGACTATGACTAAAACGAAATTGAATTTATGTCACAATGCCTAAATCTGTGTCTACAGTGCAATGTTCAAACCTTAACCACTTCCTTACTGGGCACTTAAACCCCCCTCCTGCCCAGACCAATTTTCAGGTTTCAGCGCTGTCGCATTTTGAATGACAATTGCGCGGTCGTGCGGCGTTGTACCCAAATAAAATTGATGTCCTTTTTTCCCCACAAATAGAGCTTTCTTTTGGTGATATTTGATCACCTCTGCGGTTTTTACTTTTTGCACTATAAACAAAACCAAGAGCGACAATTTTGAAAAAAGAACAATATTTTTTACTTTTTGCTCTAATAAATATCCAAAAAAAAAAAATTATTCATTGGGTTTGGCCGATTTATATTCTTCTACATATTTTTGGTAAAAAAAATCGCAATCGGCGTTTATTGATTGGTTTGCGCAAAAGTTATCGCGTCTACAAACTATGGGAATTGATTTATGGCGTTTTTATTATTATTATTTTTTTTACTAGTAATGGCGGCGATCTGCGATTTTTATCGGGACTTTGATATTGGGGCGGACATGTCGGTCATTTTTGACACTTTTTTGGGACCAATGACATTTATTCGGCGATCAGAAATTTAAATGTCCACTGATTACTGTATAAATGTCATTGGCAGTGAAGGGGTTAACCTGCAGGGGGCAGTGAAGGGGTTAACTATGTTCCCTGGGTGTGTTCTAACTGTGGGGGGGATGGGTTGGCCGGGACATGACAGATCTAACTGATCCCAGTGACAGGGATCAGTAGATCTGTTTGTCCCCCTCTCACAGAACGGGGAACCGCCGTGTTTACATTGGCGGTTTCCCGTTCTACAGCTCTGTAGGCGATCGCGGGTCAGGAGTGGACATCGAGTCCGCCCGACCCGCGGGCACGCCCACGCACCGTCCATGGACGTCCACCCGGATTTTCAGACCCGCACTGTAGACGTCTTTCGTCTATAGCGCAGATCTTTAGTGGTTAATACCTAAATAGTAAACTTGTTATTTGATTTTTACTCAAGGAGTATATAATGTTTGGCAGTTCTAAAGAAAAAATGCATTAAAATGTAACTAAACCCTTTTGATTTCAGTCGACTAAAATGTAATGAAGATTACAGTCGACTAAAATACAACTAAAACTAAATCGAAATTTGATGTCAAAATGAACACGGCAAGTTTCCGCAGCACCACAATACATAGATGTCAATCTTCTGTGCTATGTTGAGTTTTGTTTTGAAAAAAATGAATCAGGTAATTTTTTGTGTGTTAAGATGTTGCCACCATATTCAATTTATGAGGCTTCATAAGTTTGTTAATTGAACACATAGTCTGAGTGGGCTCTATAGAAAAGTTTTTATAAATATAATCTATAGGGCTTCCATTGTTGTTCTCTTTTTAAAATTCTGTGCGCACTCCCCAGGGGAAGCGCAAGTTCGGGAGGACGTCCATGGACGCCCTCCCAGAATAAGCTTACCTAGCATCTTTCGGCTATGGTCCAGTCGGCAAATGGTTAAAGTGGTAGTAAAGGTGTTTTTGTTGATTTATGCCTACAGGTAAGCTTATATAATGCTTACCTGTAGGTACAGTGAATATCTCCCAATGTGTACCATTTAGGAGATATTTACTTAAACAGCTCTGGTGATGTCACGGCACATGCAGACTTCGCTCTCAATAGACAGCATGCCATCCATTGAAAGAGCTCTGCCGTGGCCGTGACTCCCTTGGCTGGCTCAGCCAATCAGATGGCCATAGCCCACGAACCCGGAAGGAAGACCAGGTGAAGGTGGAAGCCCTATCAGCCCTACCATCATAGAATACATTAAGGTGAAAAACCTTGAGGCTTTACAACCACTTTAAAAGCTTGCATTTTTAAAGTACTTAGTTGGCTGATAATTTAAATAAAGAAGCCAACTGTTTTTTTTATTTTAGTAAGGCTTCGTGTGAACATATTTGGGGACTTGTGCATCCCAGCTGCTAAGCCATGATGGGATTTGACAGACAAAAAAAACAGTTATAAGTTGAATGGAGACCAAAGACCCAATGGAAGAGTTGTTTGGCTATATTATAAACAGTTCAATAAAGAGAGTCTTGATAACTGTGTATATTTATTCAGTTCTTGCATTTCTGTGCATTGTGGTAGAGAAAATTGAGTACTGTCCATGATACTTTTTTTTATTTGCACTAACATACAATTTTTCAGGACAAGCTTTCGGGGTATCTCCCCTTCTTCAAGGTCCAAGCAGACCCCAAAAGCTTGTCCTGAAAAATTGTATGTTAGTGCAAATAAAAAAAAGTATCACGGACAGTACTCAATTTTCTCTGGCACACTTGCACAAATATGTCTACATTCACCTCAAGCATTGTAATGTGGTGAATGTGTAAAATGTCCAATGAACCTCCCATCTCTATCTCTATCTATTGATAGTGTGAAAAGGCACAGTGCTTTAAGGTCCTTCTCTTGAAGCATCCACCCAGTGCTAATGGCCATACGGGCTGCTATTAGCATAGTGAATTAGTGAATGCCCACAATGCTTACTGCCCTTCAGCCACACAATTTCATTAAGTATGCATGGAATCAGTCCAGAGAGGGAAGGGTTTCAAGTATTTTATAAAATGTGTACTAAAACTGTTAAACAAACAAGTAAAACAAAAAAAAGAAACTAGCTGTATTTATTAGTAGTGGGTTGAAGAATGGTAATCCAGTTGATTGGCTCACTTAAAAGCAGATCTGTTATTTACTTGTCCCTACTTTTGGCAGCCCTCTGTTAGGGGATGGAAAGGCTGTTGGTCATAAAGTTTTAGATGGAGAAGGCCAAATGAAGTTCTACTGCCAGTACACACATATCATAATCTAATTAACTATGAATTCTTTCAGATTAACATGTGTTGGCAATGCTTTAACTTACATATCACAAATAAATAAACCTAAAACAAAAGACACTGAAGTACATGCATTCATTCTTCACTCATAGCACCCAATAATTGGACATAAAGGATGACATTTAATTAAATAATGTATGGAGTATGGCTTCTCCAATGATAAGAGAATAATAAATACAGCATATGTGATTATAGAGATCTTGCCCTGGATTAGAAACTCAGAAAGTTTTTAAAAAAAGGCAGACAGCATGTGATAATGCACTTCCAGTCATCGTCTACATGGTAAATAACATTCTACCTGGCCCTAAGTTCTGAAAATTGTTTTTCACTTCTACAACCCTGCGAAGAAAGGCAGCGTTTTATTGCTGCACTTATTCCATGGTGGCCTTTATTT
The DNA here is from genome assembly GCA_018402905.1 of Glandirana rugosa. Lineage (NCBI taxonomy): Eukaryota > Metazoa > Chordata > Amphibia > Anura > Ranidae > Glandirana > Glandirana rugosa. Next base: position 138,239 of record BLSH010098832.1, on the reverse strand, counting down.
CTTCTGTTATGTGCTTCCACAGCAAACATGTTACCAGGCAGTCAATAATGAGAAAGCTAGAATCATAAGATGTCTCCATTATTGATTGTCTCCCTGCCTAGAGAGTGCAATACACTCCCCAGAGAAGCCTAGCAAGTAGAGGCTGCATCGTACAGCTGGAAAAAAATTGCATGCTGGAAGACACATATTAAACCTATTGAAAATAATTACTCAGAATGCTGCTGATGCAAATCACAGAACACAAGAAGGGTAGTTTCTGAAGGTATCAAAATGTGGATTTTCACTTTTTTTGTTCTATATTTATTCTGCACACTGAAATAGCAGATGCAGTGATGTCCTGTATATATTCTATTATTTCCTATGATAGATTTTGACAACAGCTTGACAGACTGCTGTTTAAAGGGTCAATCCCCCAAAACTGATATATTAATGTTTGGCAGATGCTAGAGCATTAAAGCACGTAACAGGTTCTCTATATCTCAAGGACACCTATAATGAAATCTCCAACTTTGAGCTACCAGTTCTACACATATGCCCTGCCATAAGGAGTGTGCCCAACTCTCCCTGTCGAATCCAACACTTGTTTTACAGTATGGAGAATTCAACAAGTGGAATGAGAACATTCAGATATGCGATAACACGGATAACTCCAAAGTGGGTGGGAGCAGATCAAGAAACTTCAAACAAGTGGTATATACTGCTGTCCCTAAGTGAAATAAGAAGCAAAGTAGAACATTCAGTCCAATAAACTCCACCTATAGCTCAAATGTGAATTCTAAATGAGTTGACCCTTAACCACTTCAGCCCCAGAAGGTTTTACCCACTTCTCGACCAGGCTTTAAAGGACAATTGCACAGTGTCCTTTTTTCCACAAATAGAGCTTTCTTTTCGTGGTATTTGATCACCTCTGCGGTTTTCATTTTTTGCGCTATTAACAAAAATAGAGCGACAATGTTGAATAAAAAACAATATTCCTTACTTTCTGCTATAAAACATTCCCAACAAAAAAAATCCCAATAAGCGTTTATTGATTGGTTTGCACAAAAAATTTTTTGTTTTAAAACATTTTTTACTAGAAATGACGGCAATCTGTGATTTTTAGCGGAACTGCGACATTGCGGCAGACAAATCTGACCCTAAGTGACAGTTTTTTGGGGACCAGTGACACCAATACAGTGATCAGTGCTAAAAAAAATTCACTGATCTCTGTATAAATGACACTGGCAGGGAAGGGGTTAACACCAGGGGCGATCAAAGGGTTAACTGTGTCCTAGGGAGGTACTTTCTAACTGTGGGGGGGGGGGGGTTACACTGAAGGAAAACAGAGATCGTGTTTCAGCTTAGCTAAAACAGAAGATCTCTCTTTTTCTCACTGACAGATCAGCGGTGCTTCTTGTTTACATAGGCACACCTCTGCTCCGTGTCTCCTGTGAACAATCGGTGGGTCGCAGCGGCCAACGTGGCCACCGGACCCACTGATTGGCTCCAGCTGTGATTAATCACAGCGGAAGTGCCGCTCCAGCGGCACGTGTGTACCCTCTAAGCTGTGTGCACAGAATCACGTACCTGTACATGGTTTCGCGTAGCCGGGCTGCCCTGCCTCAGTATATATGCGGTGGGCAGTCCGGAACTGGTTAAATAAATTAAAGTGATATTAAACCCAAAACCAAAAATGTAATATACAGTATTGCGGCTTACCAAGCCTTAGATGTGGTGGCTACATTTGTTTTCTTTTCTAAGGCTGGCCATAGATTACGCAATTTTATTTCCTTCAACCATAGGTTCAAAGGAAAGAAAATCACTTGATTCCCCAATCTACGCAGTCAGTGTTGATGGGGGGAGTCCCTCCCACTGTGCTATTGTATTCTGAATACAATGATCATGGCTGGCGGCCATAGCCATCAGCCTGGTTATACAGCAGTCGATCAATAGATTCACTTCAGTGCAACCAACCTGCCCATAGATGGATTGAAATTCCAGCTTTAGGCTTCTTTCCCTCTGTTGTCACCTGGTGATCTGGCCAGTAACACACCACCTCCTCCATTAAAGTGCCCCCACTCTGGATAAATGTGCACAGGGGGCACCTTTGGACATTAGCATACACTAACAAATTAAAGCCAAACTCCGGCTTATGCTGTATAATCAGTTACAGCAAACAGTTTTTTCCTTTTTCCTTATCCATGCAAGGTTTTACATATAAATAAAAAAATCTGATCATTGCAAGCATGTCTGTCCATGGTAAATGGCTTTTCTCCTCTCTGTAACCGATACACTCTGCTGGAGAGCTTTTTCTTTTGAAAAACAACAGACTTACTTGCTGGATCGCCAGGTGAAAATAAAAGGAAGAAAGCCTAAAAAAGAAAACTAGTGCAGTTATCACATCTAAGAATGGTAAGTTGTAATATAATAAATATTTGCTTTTGGGTTTAACACTTCTTTTAAATTCTATGTCATGCTAAAATTGTTTTCAGTTTTGGACAGTGCAGCTAAAGTTTAGAACCCTTGCCTGGTTGTTATTGTTTCTTATTAAAGGGATTTCCCCAGGTGGTACAGGGTCCAGGTGATACTGAATAAATGATATAATCAAATCTCCAAGATATGTTGGCACACTCTCACGTGTTTTTTTTTGGCAACACCCTCTGTTGTGCCAGTTCTGGACAGAGTCAAGAATGTAGTTTTTCAATTGACCTCTGTAGACCTGGGCATAGACTCCCTGGCCTATTTTAACACCACAATTCAGTGCCTTTACAACGTTACAAACACTCACTGGCTGTTCATTTACTGAATGCGGCTCGTGCCTGTATTCCTGACATATAGAAGCAAACATCCTCAATAACCTTGAGTCATTGGTTTTCTAGGCTGAATGAAATTAGATCCATGGAAAGCCTGACAGCTCTATAAGGCTACTTTCACACCGGAGAGTTTTACAGATGCTATTTAGCTAAAAATAGCGTCTGTAAAGCGCCTCAAAAGTCCCCCCAATCCACCCCAATGTGAAAGCCCTGAGTGCTTTCACACTGGGGCGGTGCGCTAGCAGGACGTTACAAAAAGTCCTGCAAGCAGCATCTTTGGAGCGGAGCGGTAATATACTGCTCCTCTACCGCACCTGCCATTGAATGGCAAGCGCTGCCAAAGCAGCTGCACACCGCCTAGGTAGCGCTGATCACCGGCACTTTTAACACCTTTTTAATCCCTTGTGGGGGGTTAAAAGCGTGGCGCTCCCGCCCGCATAGCGGAGCCCTATCGCTGGTAAAACTCTCCCGTGCAGTGTGAAAGTATCCTAATAGTGAAAGCAAATTTAGGAATACTTTGGTTGCATGGATGGCCTACATGTGTTCCTTGCAGTACAAGAATTTAATGCCTGCCACCCTTGATCCCGGTTGAACCATTGGTAGATGACACTGATAGGCAGCACTGATAGGTGACACTGTTGATGAGGCACTGATGGGCACTGATTGGCAGCACTGATAGGTGGCACTGATGGGCACTGATTGGCAGCACTGGTGGGCACTGATTGTCAGTACTGCTGGGCAATGTTGGGACCGATGTCCCTTTTACAGAAGCCAATTATCAGCTTTCTTTATCTCTCCTAACGCAGTCAGTGTGAGTAGAGAAAAGCCGATAACGAGCTTCTGTTTACATCCTGTGATCAGCTGTCATTAGAAAGGGTATGTGTGCCGCTCAGGCTCAGTAGAGAGGGGATATGTAAACGGTACATTCACAGCTGCTGTTAAAGTGCTGACAGTGGATGGAGCCCTTCCTGGCCCTTTCAAGGGTTCAAGAGACAAAAGGTATCCCCTGGAAGTCACACATCTAAGGTGTCCTAGAGAAGTGAATAGAGTGGTAACCTCAGCCTGGACTCCAACCAGGCCATGTCCCCAACGCGTTTCACTCTGCCCCCCGGGGCTTAGTCCGGGGTCATGATCAGCTGACAGATGATCACTTGGTAAAGGGCCACTTTGATTGGCCCTTTACCCCGATCTGTGATTAGCTGAGTCCAAAGGACTCAGCGATCACAGAGTGCACTGCCAATGTGCTGCAGGCGGTGTGCGGGCAGTGTGAGCATGGGAGGATGTCCATGTACGCCCTCCCACCATTGTAAGCCTGTGTTGTAGCTGTCTGTTGGCTTTAGCGTGGCCAGGAACTGGTTAATACCCCACCCCTCCCACCTTCTTGGATAATTCCCCCCCCCCCCAACTTTTTTGTCTATCCCTGCCCTCAGTATTATTGAAAGAAAAAATTCCTGTGTTGCCACACTTTGTTAAACTACAATTTGAATATGTATATGGAACTGCTGCTACCACTCGAAAGTGGACTCCCACAATTGCTGACCAAAAGCGGTTAATAAATTTAGGGGTGCACTGCTCCTTTAAGAAATAACCACCATTCATATAATATGTGAATTTAATAACTTGTGACTGTGCGTTTATATACAGTATGTGTAACCATTATAAGCATAGCCTCCTACATCTGAAAGAACTTCATAAATTAACAAATATAGTCAAGCAATTATACTGTGCACTTCTTTCTGCTATAAAGGAACTTAGTAAACACATATAATCAAACAATTATAGTGTGTCCATCTTTCCACCATAAATAGTGCTAAATATCTAAACAGTTCAGTAATGACTGTAAGTATGATGCACAAATCTTCAGTGATTATAACAAGCGCAATACTGTGCTTCAGTGCCACCACTCGGAGACACCACTGTTATGTTCCACCACTCAGTGAAATGCTTGCTCTCCTTAATCCTAGAACAATATAGGTCAAAAGCTCTTTAAAATGTAATTCTTCTGGATCCACCTCCTGGCTATTTGTACCCACCTCTTTAAGGGACAGGACCTTTCAGCCTCCAATCACAAATTGTTCTCAAACATAGAATTAAAATATTCTCATAGCGAAACACCATAGAAGCTTCCAGCCCTTTATTATTAAAATTTTGCACTCACACATTAAAAAACATTCATAGGCGGGGTTAGTATGCAATACACAGTATGCCTCTCATGACACTTCTGGTTTCGCACCCAAACTGGAAGTGACGTCACCAGCTCCATCTGATACGTTGCATCACTGGTCACATGACTTCCTCACCATAGAAGGCGTGATGACGCTCACCGAGATTTAAGACAACATGTGTTTACATGCATCCATGATAACAAGACGATACCTAATTATTATACAGTTATAATAGTTCCTAAACATTCTTAATAACTAAAGCCTGTAAAACAATTTTGCCATTTTAAACACTTCTGCCCTGATCTTGACATCACAGTTCCAGTGTTGTTTTCATTGAGCTCCGAGACCACCTTGACTTCCTGCGCCCTTATTTTGGTAATCTTCCTTGTTCCGCCTCCGAAGGGAACAAGGTCATTCATAATGTTAAAACCTATACATTTGCAATTTATGTACATAATTCTGTAATTTCAGCCTCCTGACTGATTGTAATGATTTCTACTAGTTATTCAAATGTGCCTTACTTAACCAATCTATGCAAATTGAGAGGTACCATGACGCAGTGAATTTCTGTTTAAGGCTTGGTTCACACTGGTGCAATGCGGGAAACCCTGCGAATCCAGTGCGGGTTCCCGCATCACACCTGAATCGCACGCGGTTCACACTGCCCTCTGCGAACCGCTGGGGCGGTTCAATACAAAGTTAATGACACCCCCAGATCGGTTTGCAAATTGCATTGTGAACTGTAAATTCGGACAGGAATCAGATTGCATGGGTGTGAACACCCATACGATCCGATTCTGGTGAGGACAAAAAAAGATATTGGTCCAAATGCGGTGCAAAATCAGCGATACAATCTGTATGGCTGAATTTGCATTGCACAGATATTGCATGTGATCTGCACAGCAGTGCGGTGCAAGTCACATGCGATGTCTGACATTGCACAAGTGTGGACCAGCACTTAAGGTCACTTTGTATGTTCCTGCGGTTTTTACTGTTAACCTGTACTGGGAAGAACATGGTTCAGGTGTAATCCAACAAGCCTGTGTCAGCATTATGTATTGGTAATGCTCTCACATGACTTGTAGACCCCTTTCACACCAAGGCATTTTTCAGGCATTTTACCGCTAAAAATAGCACCTTTAAAGTGCCAGATAAACTCCCCCCATCCACCCCGGTGTGAAAGCCTGAGTGCTTTCACACTGGGGCGGTCCGCTTGCGGGATGGTAAAAAAAGTCCTGCAAGCCCCATCTTTGGGGCAGCGTGGGAGTGGTGTTTACAGTGCTCCTCCACCACCCCTGCCCATTGAAAACAATCAACATCAAACTTATTGGGAATTTCACAAGAAAAACAATGGTGTCTTGGTTTTGACGTAACTTTATTCTTTCATGAGTTATTTACAAGTTTCTGACCACTTATAAAATGTGTTCAATGTGCTGCCCATTGTGTTGGATTGTCAATGCAACCCTCCTTGTGTAAAATATTCACCAGTCTTTGAACATTTATTGAGTACTTTCTTATTTCAATGCAGTTTTGGTTCTGTGGTAACAAAAAGAACACTTTAAGGGTTATTCAAACTACAACTAACAAAAGTTACCCGTCCCCACCACCTCCTCGTGACATTTGTGGTGAGGGTGCGACGGGGTTTCTACCCCGAACGTCCTGAAAAAAATGGTAGGGCGTTCGCCTGGCGGGGTCACACTTTCGTGAGTCCGAAAGTGTGGCCCCACCTACCCCCCTCAAATAGACCGTGAAATTTCCACGATAAAAATCGCCATTTTACGGACTTTTTACGGAA
>BLSH010098832.1:104659-128452 GCA_018402905.1 Glandirana rugosa | reverse complement strand
GGGGGGGCGTTAAGGATCACCAGATATTTCACACAATGGAGAGAGAACAGGATACTTTTTAATAACAAAAAAGTATGTGGTAATATAGACAGACATATAAGCATAGACAGACAGTTAAATATGCAGCTAAAATATGTATTTGTGAACTGCCTTACATGCCATACAGCTGTTCTCCTACATTTCTAATCCAGACCTCCTGCCAGACACCAAACAAGGATATGAGCATTGTGACATGGGGGATGATTAGCTCTAGTGGTAGATGCGTTTTAGAGTGAGTTAATGTCAGTGAGAAAGTACAGTATATGTAAGGGCCTGGCAGCCCATGTTTATTAAAAAGGCAAGAACAAAACAAAAGTCCAACATAAGCTTTCCCACACAGGGGTTCTTATCCAGCAAAATACTGTACACAAAATCCAAATGAAAATTCTAGCCCACCTGGCTACTCTTCCGCAGCACTGCTGCTATAAATACTGGTCCCTCAGATCACCAGCTCTCCCAGGCACACAGCTTGAAGCTTCTTAGATGCACACAGCCTTGAGTCTTTTAATGCACATAGCTTTGAGCTTCTTAATGCACACAGCATCTATCTTCAAACAGAGATTCTCTCAATAACAGCCACTGGGCTAGCTGCACTCCTCTCTACCTGCAACTCTCAGCAGACCAACATTATAAGGGCTGCGTGCACACCCACACCACACCCTGCTGGTTGACTACAGAACGCGGACACTGGGTTGGAGATTTCTTCCCTCCCAAGGCACTTTGAAATCTCCAAACTACAGAACCCCATCCAGAAATATCAAAATCTCGAAAATCTGCAAAAGCAGTTTTATCCGGTCCAAATTAATGCTTCGTTAATTTGTTAATTTCCATGATGAAAGAGTCTCATATTGTCACACCATTCACTTTCCTTCACTGCAGTCCAGCAATACAGTATGGTCAAGAATGTGATTGGATAGTAACGGTCACTGATGAAGTCTTCTTTGTGCTCTCCAATCCAAACCCCCTTTTGTTAAATGCAGTAAAACTTTATTAGCTTATAGTGCTGCCAATGGATTCATTGGAAGGTTTCTACCTAAGACCTGGATTGGCTCTAGGCACTATCTTAAAATACATTTATAATTGGCTTCCACTATTAAAACATTGGCTGAGCTTTTTGATACAGCTATCCAAATGGCTTCCCAATTCCCCCGTGACACTGTTTGTTGGAGTTCCTGGTCCTCTTTAATGGAGAGTCAAGCTGCAAAGGTAGTATTAGATGAGAGTACAGATCAGAAATTGTGCTTAGGGTATGCAGGTCTTTGCTACATTGCTGTTCAAAGGTCATGTGGGATACTTAAAAGTGCTTAGTTACATATATATAGTATTTAAAAATTTAATTTGAAGGTAGCAAAACAGTTATCGTTGAGCAATCGTATATTTGTCTTTCAAGAGGTCAAATACACAGCATTGCACCAAATTCAAATGATCTTGGCTGAGAAGGCTAACATCCTTCAAGATGCTAATACTCCCCCAAATCTTATATGTTTTCCAATGTGTTCCAGTGCTTTTACCCTGTAAATACATACACTCTTTGAATTCCTTACTTAAACACTTCTCATGTGATGGTAATAAAACCTAGAGGCTCTCACCTACGACTTATTAAACATAGAAAATGTTGGGGAGCAGGCTACATTGGGCTACTTTGTATCAACTTGACTTGTCCAGATCAAACATTGGTTTAACCCATCCCCTGATATCTTATGGTATTAAATTGAACAATTTCTAATTCCTGTGCAATCTCAATCTGCCTACTGGCTGTCCTGTGGCGACCCTTTGCAATAAAGCCCTTACCTCTCCTGATGAAAGCATCCCTCATTGCATGGAGAACTGTACACATGGCATCCAAAGCATACTCCCGAGTATGCCTTATCCCTATACAACTTCAGATACTGGAAACCCTAATTCCAGACTTCTCCACCAAGTCCTGGCAGTCTGCAGGCATTTCTACAATTAAAGATTTATGCATGAAACTCACCCTCAAAAGTTTTAAGGACCTTGTTATGGAATTTGGCTTGCCGACTGCTAATTGTATTTTAAATATCTGTAAATTGCGCATTTCATACAACTACAGCTCAGTCCATACCTATTCCTACTGTATTCCTCCCTATTTTATAATGTTCTTAACAAAACCTCCAAAACTATTTCCTTCAGCCAATGGTAACTAGACCTCTCAGCTTAATTTATTGACTCATAATGGCTCTTGACTATCATTTCTAAATATACAGCCACTAGATGGATTGAAAACTGGGAACTAAAAAAACAAAACAAAGCGTTGGCACTTGACTCCATTTTGGCTGGCCAGATTCTACCACGCACAATCTCCCTTATGCTGGAGAGGGTGTGGATCCATGAGAACATTAATTCATATACTATGACATTGCAAAAAGTTTCTGGAAAAGAATATTTCAAATTATATCTGAAGGTTACAGGCATTATGACTGCCCTCCAACTAGCCCTGGCAATCCTAAATTTAAGAATAGAGAATTTCCCTACTCGGCTCAATACAGTCATTATTACCCATATTTTATTGGCGGCCAGACTTGTATTCACCAGATATTGGAAACATAATCTAACTCCGAATCTGTTTGAAAGTGTTGAAATGGTCAAAACAAATTTTGTATATGAAAAATTATTAGCCATTAGATAAGGCAAAAATAGATGCTATGTTATGATCTTTATGTGCTGCACTTTGCTCTAGATGCATTTCTTCTCTCTCTCTCTCTCTCTCTCTCTGTTTTTTTTCTCACTATACCTGTCCATGGCCACATTTTTTTTATACTTTCAGGCATTGCTTGTATTTAGTTATATGCAAAAAAATAATAAAAAATTCAATGCAAAAAAGCACAGCATCACCATTCCTCTATAAAGTTGGGATAGCAGTTAGATTATGTTTAATCCACCTAGAAAAAGCCATACCATTGGAGATACCAGGAGGGAATAAGGGGTATCTTTAATGGATTGCATGGGTGTGTTAGGTGAGATCAATTTTTCCAAATTTTTTGCCATGCCCTTTTCTTAATGTACAATAAATAATAGGTTTCCATATGTGATCTGTCTTTTCCAGGGGTAGCCATAACAAATTGTGTATCCCAGGCGACAGGCACAACTGGTACTGGAAGAGGTAAACCATGCATGACACAGGTACACCAAAACTGTCATGCAGGTTTGCCCCGCACTTTTATTCAGTAAAGCAGAAAACAATGAAGGAGGGCTTTATACAGCAAGTCCAGAGAGTGCAATAAGAAAGATCAGTTAGCTCACATATAAAAAGGTCCATGGACAGTTTGTTTCTTCCAGACACACGTTTAGGAGCACCTCACCATTTGTAGGTGAGAAACCTTGATAGAACATATACACTGTACGTATTGCCAGCCAGTTGCGATATTTGCGAGGCCTTTTAATATCTTGTTATGTGAGGTAGCCCAAGACATCCACAGTTTTAGGCTGGCTGTTCTGTTTTTTTTATCTTATGCAGATTTAAGGAAGCCTTTATCTTTAGGCAGTAAACAAGTCACATAAAGTAATTTGGGCAGTAATGTCAATCTAACAGCTGAAACGTTGCCAAGCCATGGAATATTATAGTCAACTTCATCATACAGAGTACCTAATCTAGTGGTAACCAAGATGTGTAGAACAGTTATAGGGTGCCAGAAGTGCAAAGCACACCAGAAAGGAGAGGGACTGGAAAGCAGAACTCAGGAGCATAACTCTCACTGGGTTTCTGCTTAATCAAGGAGTTCAAAGACAGGCACATAGGAGAGTAAGTGATGTAGGATCCCCTCATGGGGGCTTGGACTCAAGTGAGTGCAAATGATTGGAACTGGCAGGATTCTGGCAGGCAGCAGACATGGATAAGAAGAATATAAGCCAGAGGTTAGGGCAGCTAGTGGACATGAATAATCAAGTTAAAATCTGGACTCAGGATAGGCAAAAGACAGGAAAAAACAGAAGACAAGCTGAGGTTGGTACCTGGAAATCACACAGGCACTGGATACAGGCTGGAAAGCTGGAGAGGTCACTATGAAAAAGGACAGTATCTAGCTCGAAGAAAATGTTGCTTGGGCAGCAAGCTGGGAGAATTTATATAAGCCACTCAGGAGAGAAGCATCGCATGTGAAACAAATGATAAAAATGTAAGTTGTTTACAGTGTTGCATGACCAAGCAATTGCCAGTTAAAGTAGTCAAATTGCTGAATAGTAAAAAATGCCCTGGTCATGAGGTCAAGTGGTTAATGAAGGTTGAAAAGTTTGAATACAGATTTTGAATGATTGGAGATACAGGGAGGGGTTGTTGTTTAAAGTGTTTGTGTTCACTCATTATAGCTCATAACTAGCTCATACACTATACTAATAAACTGTTCTGCCCCCCAAATCCATACCAGACCTTTATCTGAGCATGCAGTCTGAACCATACCAGGCCACATGACCTCAACATGGGGGGGTTCTTTGGGGCAAGGGGGCTCTGCCTCCCCCAAGCACCTTGTTCCCATATTGATATGGAAAAGGTCCTCTTCCCCACAATGATTGGGACAAGGGCCTCTTCCCCACAACCCTGGCCAGTCGGTGTGGGGGTCTGCTGGCAGTGGACTTATCAGTATCTGGAAGCCCTCTTTAACAAAGGGGCCCCCAGATCCCAACCCCCTATGTAAATGAGCATGGGGTACAAGTACTTTATTTAAAAAAAAACCCCAAAAAACAAAAACAATGTCCCTTGGTGTAGATCCAGCATTAATCACGATGAAAAAAAAAAAACAGTCCCGTACCCCTTGCTGGTTCCCGTCGTCTGCCAGTTCTTAAATATCTAAGGGGCAGGGCCACCCACAAAATCACCAGGTGGCCCATCCCCTTAGCCTTTTAAGAACTGTCAGATGGCAGGAGTCAGCAATGGTGCGGACCTCTTTTTTTAATTCTTGGGTCGGCGGCAGTGGCGTTTTTTGTCATTGATGCTGGATGTACACTGGGGGACATTGTTTTTGTTTTTTTACTAAAGGAATTCTCAAAAATTGTCTGTGTGTTATTATTTCTTTGACACTTTTTTTTGGTGAATTAGTATGGGTACAATGTACCCCATACTCAGTCACATAGGAAGGGCCGAGATCTGGGGGCCCCCATGCTAAAGTGGGCTTCCAGATTCCGATAAGTCCCCTGCCCGCAGACCCCCACAACCACCGGCCAGGGTTGTGGGGAAGAGGTCATTGTCCCCATCAAAACAACCCGCCATGTTGAGGCCTGGTATGGTTCAGGCCACTTTCCTGGCCTTCCTGGCCACTTTCCTGGCCTTCCACCCAAAATCCATACCAGAGTCTGGTATGGATTTTGGGTGGACCTCCACACCATTTTTTTTATGTTGGATTGGGGTTCCCCTTAAAATTCATAGCAGACCCAAAGGGCCTGGTATGGATTGAGGGGTGGACCCCACACTGTTTTTTTCTTTATTTTTTAATGCCGGGAATTCTTTGGTTCACATGCAGCTGTCAGCGGGAAACCGCTGACAGCTGATGAGTCACCGGTTGTTAAAGGTTTAAAGCAAAATTGGATATAGGCTAAATCTTTATGACCAACACCACATCCCTGGAGAAGAATGAAATAAAGAATAATAGGGTTGTGTCACCCCAAAAAGTAGATGGGACTTTTTTGGTACTGTACAAACCCAACCTCTGAAAAAACATATATCTAGACACAAATGTCCATATAAAAATTCACATTTATTTATTGGTACATATTGAAAAGTATGCCCAGTAAGATTATACATAACAAGACATAATCACATAAAAAAAACATACAAGCAGTAGTATACACACATCTGAGCAGATGTCAACTCTTCCCCCCTTGGTATGTCATATAGGATGGGAGTACGGATGTGTGTAATGCTGGATCCTTACACAACGCGTTTCGCCTTGTGAGGCTTCCTCAGGGGAAACAAGAGCACAGTTGGGGTATGTGATCCCTATAAAGACAAAAACAGTCATATAGAATATGGAACAGACTTGACATGTATCAACATTTTTTATCAACAATCCAAAATATATCTAAAACAATGATTTTCAATATCCAATTACCTTATTGTGCAAATAGAGAGAGAGCTTGGTCCACACCGTAGAGAGCAAAAAGTTGGGGCTCTATAAAAATGTATTTCTGCTGAAAGTAGTTTCCAGACCAATAAGGTCACCCGTCTTAAAACAGACAATGGGTACATATAAGATGGCAGCAAACAGAGCCTGGAATGGGAAGGTTGTGTCCAAAGATATGTGCTCCTGAACAGAGGAGATGCTCCCCCAGCTTGGGTAGTAAGGGGATGATAAAGGCTAAAATCAATCTCCTAATAGCCATTTCCCTTAAAGTCCAAAGATAGCAGGTCCTCACCTTGCAATCAAATGGGACAGACAAATTCCCTCTACAGTTGAGCCCAAAACACGCCGGCCTCAAATAGGGCCGTTTTGGCGCCATAATGCAGAACGAGTGGACGCTCAATATGCACGTCATCCGAACGTGCCAGACGGCACGTGGGTCGCTCAGAATGCGTGTCATTTGAACGTGCCAGGAGACATGTGGGTTGTGTTAGGGAGCATGCGCCGACCCTCCACATAGAAAGATGCCCTAGGGCCGACTACTGCGCATGCCCCCAAGTGGCGGGATATCAGCGGCCCGATCTAAGCACCGCCCAACCACACACGCTCACCATAAAGGCTCCATAACAACCAGCTATTATTAAAGACACCGGTGGCCGCTGGCTCTAAAAATTTGCATCTGAACTGAATATGGAAATCGTAGCTGAACCACTGAACAGCTGCTTTGAAAATTTGTAGTGAAAATGGACAGGGAGTTCACACCAGACATTAGTGAACCTTGCCTAAGACTTCTGGAGCTCCGCCCGCCAGCTTCTGAAGAGTGACATTGCGTCCCCATATGTCACCCCTCCCATCCACCTCACCAGGATCTCAAGCTGGGAAGGCCTACCGAGGATCTCAAGCTGGGAAGGCCTGCTGTGTAACTGATGGACGGATAGACAGATGGTAGGTATGGTTCATAGGATTTAAGGGTCTTATATATACAATTTATACAGTTAATTTTTATTGGTTGAATTATTTTTCCTATTGTGGGTATGAGTGAGGCCTCATGTCTAAGTTTAGCCTAAGGCCTCACAAAGCCTAGAGCCATCTCTTATATCAAGTTCAGGTCTTTAATTAATTTTTTTTAAAGTAAGGCCCCTTTCACACTGAGGCACTTTCCTAGCGTTTTTGTGCTAAAAATAGCGCTTCCAAAACGCTTCTAAAATGCTGCCCATTAATTCCAATGTACCTATTAACACTGGGGCATCACGCTGGTGCTGCGTTTAAAAAAGTCCTGCAAGCATGATTTTTTGTGCTTATTCTGAGCGCTAAAAATAGCGCATTAAAAACGCCCATATACATTGAAATGAATGTAAAGCGCTTTAAAAGCGCGTTAAAAGTGCCAGAAAATCGCCCAGAGGCTGTGGAAACATCAAAATACCAGGAAGTAAACAGGATGTAATGTAGGAGAATGTGCTATTTATTTAATGCTAGCGCTTCAAAAGCGCTTGAAAAACGCCTGGGCGTTAGCGCTAATTATAGCGCTAACGCGGGAAAAACGTGGCAAAAACGCGGTAATAGCGCTTGATGATTTGTGCACGTTTTTCAAACGCGTCAGTGTGAAAGTAGCCTTAATGTTCCTATAGCTTATAGATCTGTTTTGACTACTACTTTCACCAGTCAATTCAAGTTGATAACATAACGGGAGACACAGCTAAAACTACCTAAAAACAACTAAAAATAATGCCCAATGAAAATACTTAGTCTATTAAGGTCTCTAACACATTGGATTTTAGTGGCAACTACTGCAAGAGCATATTAGTGCCTGCTGCAGCAAGTGTATTTTAGTGCCAGCTGCAGTGTATTTCTGTGCCTGGATTTATAGGCGGATGCAGATAGTTGCAGCCCCTTAGCCTGTACAAATCAATTACAGGCAGACAGCAGAACTCACAAAAGCTTGGGGCCCTCCCGCCACTCCCATTTAGGTGGGAGGGCCCTTTTCCTCCCAGTTGAATTTGGCCTGAGTCCCACAGACTTGTCCCTGGTTGATGGCAGGGCTCTCCCTAAGTTCTAATGCATTCCTGGTAGGAATGAGGCTGTGCTGGTCTGGCCAGGGGTGGGGCTGAGATGCGGTGTATGCGCCCTAGGGGTGACAGTCCAGGGGTGCCATAGATTCTCATGGCTAGGGTGCTCACTTTAGGCCCTGGACCGGGAGGGCCACCATGGTCTTGCACTTTGGCACTAAGCACTTATTCACTTCCCCTTCCCTTTTATTTTTGTTTGTTTGTCCCTGCACTTTTTGCACAGCACTGTATGCATGTATCTCACCTCTTTATTAGTAGGGTGTAGTTCCTTGGGCCTGCCCTGAAGGGGCGGAGGGCACGTGACCGTTTGGTCAGGTTCTCCTTCTCCTATGGAGTCTCTCTTCAAGGGAAACAGACAACAAATGAAGATGAGCTACTCCAGGTGTGAATGGTGAAAGAGAAATCAGACAAACCTGGTGCTGGTACAGTCCATGATCCAGGAGGTAATTGTAGTGAAAAGGAAGTTGACCGCACACAGGTTACGCTGAATACAATAACTGATTTATTATAAATCCATCCAGTGGTGAAAAATATTTACAGAGAAAGTGCAGACATCCAACAGCGGACTGGCAAAGATTGACGCGTTTCACGAACTTCATGTTCGCTTAGTCATAACCTACCGGATTTCAAGTACAAAGATTCTTAAATAACAGATCTCATAGGTGTAACTACTTAGTATCTGGTGGTGCCAATTAACCCTCCATCCATAGACACTCCCAAAACAGTTTGGCAATGAACTAGGGATATATTAAAAATTGATGTGCAAAAAACAAAACGTGAATTTAAAAACAAAATTTTTTGTTATGTACACACAAATCCCACAGGAGAGTAACAAGACATCGCTAATGTTTCATAAAAGTTATTATGCAACATAATGGTATAATATAATATAAAACTTGGCAGTAAATGAATCCATTACATTGAACCAGAAAAACTATATAATGTTGTAAGATTGCATAGTGAACGGGTGTACAAACAATCAAATTGCAAATGCCATATAAAATGTTTATTACGAATATAGCTATCAAATATATGTATCTCTAATAATCAAAAATAGGCAAGCCCCCCATGAACTCTGCAATGAAAACGACCGGAAAACAATCTAACTAGAATCTCAAAAAAGAAAGAGAGAAACAGCAGTGTGCAGAAAGTCCAAATACAGTGTCAGCTCCTCAAAGAGTCTATTATAAAAAAAACATTCTAGGAAAAAAGTTGAAAAGCACAAAACACATTGAAATATTGCATGATATGGCAAGAGCAGGAGAGGTTCCCAATGAAACAAATCCTCTAGGCAGATGAATATCGTTCTTCTCTTGTCCAAACATGGAGCAATCTGATCTGCATACAATACCCCTGTAAAAGGATCCTAGAGGCAAATGCACATAAGAAATTCCTATCAATTATCTGTGTGCTACAAAAAGTACTTTCAGTGTAAACTTTTTAAATCTTTTAAATAGCAAAGGCAGAATAGATCAAAACCTCCAAAAAGATAAATATCGTTTTTCTCTTATTCATGCACAAAGCGATCTGATTTGCATGCAGAAATACCTCAGTGGAAACTTATTAAAGTTTGTAAACTTTTAAATGGCAAAGACAGAAAAGGTTCCCAATGAGACAAATCTTACAAACAGATGAGTATTGTTTTTCTCTTGTCCATACACAGAGCAATTTTATTTGCATACAATATCCCTATAAAACAATCCTAGAGGCCAATGCACATAAGAAATTCCTATCAATTATCTGTGTGCTACAAAAATTACTTTCAGTGGAAACTTTTCAAATCTTTTAAATAACAAAGGCAGGAGAGATTCCTAATGAGACAAAACCTCCAAAAACATAAATATCGTTTTTCTCTTATTCATGCACAAAGCTGGTTTGCATGCAAAAATACCTCAGTGGAAAATTTATTAAAGCTTGTAAACTTTTAAATGGCAAATACAGAAAAGATTCCGAAAGAGACAAATCCCACAAACAGATGGGTATCGTTTTCCTCTTGTTCATACACAGAGCAATGTGATCTGCTTACAATGTTACAAAAAAAAAAATTATCCTAGAGACAAATGCGCATGGGAAATCTCATTTAATCATCTGTATATTGTAGAAAATACGCCGGTGGGAACCTGGTAAAGCTTTTAAATACCACAGCACAAAGGAACCCCCTAGATCTAAAACATGAGGACTTATAAGACACATGAGGACTAAAGAAACCACCACCAGGGGGTGACCAGGGATGTTTATTCATAATAATGGGTGACATCCCATTCGTAATTCATACCTTTGGGAATTCTACTTTGAAGTTTATAGATCCAAAATACCTCCCTCTTACAGAGTAGGCGAAATATATCGCCCCCCCCCCCCACACTTTCACTAGGGACAAGTCCCCCCATGCATGTCATTAAAATGACGGGCAACATTGGTGGTTTTAAACCCTTGATAACAGTCAAATGTTCTCGTAATTTGTCCCTTAGTCTACGTATTGTTCTGCTAACATATTGCAAGGGGCACTTAGTGCAAGTAATGGCATATACAACATAACTCCTATTACAATTAAAAAAATGCATCAATGGAATATTGTTTGTAAAAAAAAAACAAAAAAAACAAAAAAAAACTGTAAGGCAAAGGCATAATGAGCTAGTATGCACTGAATACTAGCTGATTATGAAATACTTACCTCAGAACGAAGCTCCGCCCGGGAGGCTCGGTCACCACAGAGGGAGCTGACATTTTCCCTGCGGGGATCCTTCCAGGTTCGCGGCTCAGCTGATTGCAAGCTGGGAAGCTGATTTGCCTGTGTTTAGGGCGGGCTCGGGCGCAAACAGTGCACCCAGGACCCAACCCACTCTACAGTCATTTTTCTCTGTCCTCCTTTCCTGTACTCTAATTGGTGGGGGACCGGAGGACAGTGGGCATTAGGCGGTGCTTTTTGTTGCACTGCCCAGCGTCACTTCCCGGCTCACTGCTGTCCTGTGTGGAGTAGACAAGGGGCGGACTGACCATAGGCTTCTGGGAGAAAGCGGCAGGATGGATGGAGTAAGCAGGCTGTGGGTCTGGTCCTGAGAGGAGACAGAGAAAGTTGAGGAGGAGGACACTTCCTGAGAGAGATAGACAGAGCTCAGAAGCAGGGGTCCGTATCAGTTCAACAGCATCGCTGGAAAGTACCTGCACATGGGACTTTGCTTATACTGTGTCTCTCTGCTTGCGTCCTTCTTGTCAGTGAGGAGGACAGCACCTCGGAAGTCTCTCTTACACTGACTGCACACACACACACAGATCTACCCAGAGACGTAGATAAGAGGGTATGGAAGGTCTGAACCCCCCCAGAGAAGGTTTTGACTGTTATCAGGGGAGACTGTAAAAAAAACAAGGACTTTACTCCCCTCCATTGTTTGCAATGTACAGGAACAAGCTGCAGTAAGGACGGCCATCTATGCACTGTACCTTTGCAGTTGTGACAGTTCTGATATCGGCCCGATTTGTAATTGGCTGAGCTCAGAGCACTGACAGTCTATCACACTGCTTCTCTTTCCCCCTCCCCCCTCCTCCTGGTAGACTGCTTTACTGGAACGGCTCTTCTGCAAATAAATAATGGCAGGCAGCATGGTGTGGGGCTCTGATTTTGGGCCCTTTCACACGGGCTTTCCGTGTAAAGGGCCCGTTTTTGCTCAGCGGGGATCACTCCGCTGATCCTTTCTGAGCCGATGGATGACAGTTCTGTCTTTGCTCACTGAGCGGAGATGAAACTGTCAGAGCACCGCTCTCCTCTATGGAGATCGGATGAAAATGGACCGCTTGTCTGTTTTCATCCGATCCACTCCGATCCGATTCTCCAGACGGATGGAAAATAGGGTTTCCATCTGTCTGTATTTTATGGACAGGATCGGATCGGAGAGCGGCAGATGTGCACATGTGAAGAAAGGGCCCTTTGTGATACGAACAAGGTGAGGTTCACAGCAACAGGCTGTGTTTTAAAATGTGTCAAAACGGGCATTCAGGCAGTGAGAGATTACCAAACAACTTTGGGGGGAGGGGCACACCAATCCATCACATTTACAGGGCTATGCCATCCTGACTGACTCAGGTGCTAATATAACTAATGTGAGTGCTGCTGGATCCACTCTAGTCCCCAATCATCTTCTACAGAACATATTCACAGGGGTACGCGGGGCAAATCGTCTGCTGCATTCAGAGGCAGCTAAACCGTACCTCTGGACTACAGTTGAGCGAACACCTGGATGTTCAGGTTCGGCGGGTTCACCTGAACTTCGCGGAAACGGTCGGGTTCGGTACCGAACGTTACCCGAACTTGACCCCGGACCCCGAACCCCATTGAAGTCATTGAAGTTTCGGCACAAAAATGGCTGTAAAAAAGTCCTGGAAAGTGCTAGAGGGCTGCAAAAGGAAGAAAAATGGGAGATGTTGTTAGATCTGCAATCTGTCCCTCAAAGCAGTAGTAATCTCTACCTAGTCCAGTATCAGATCGTTCTGTAATCAGATTGTTCTGTAATGCAGGATGAGAGATCGTTCTGTAATCAGATCGTTCTGTAATGCAGGATGAGATGTTATTAGATTTGCAATCTGTCCCTCAAAGCAGTAGTAGTAATCTCTACCTAGTTATTAGATCTACAATCTATCCCTCACAGCAGTAGTAGTAATATCTACCTAGTTATTAGATCTGCAATCTGTCCCTCACAATCTGTCCCTCACAGCGCCGGCAGCATCCTCTCCCTACACTAACCTAAAAGCATGTGACATGCAGCACTGTGACTCCAGCCTCATCTAGAGGCTGGGTCACATGATGCACTGGCCAATCACAGCCATGCCATTAGTAGGCATGGCGGTGATGGCTTCTAGGGAAAACCAGTTAAACACTTGTTGATTGGCTGCCCTGCAGCTATTCAACATGCGTGATAAAATACCAGAACCCAGAAACCGAACCCGGACTTTTTCTCAACGTTCGGGTTTGGGTTCGGGACATGGACACCCGAAAGTTCGGTACGGACCCGAACTTTACAGTTCGGGTTCGCTCAACTCTACTCTGGACACACCAGCCCTGTATCATGTATGTGTATATACTGGCTGATTATCTGGGGTCACTTTATGTGCAGCCAGAACTCTGCAGAAACTCTGAGGCTCCGTTCACTTCTAGTGATTTGGGATCACAGGCAGAATTACTTCAATTGTGCCCACATTTCCAAATCGCACTCCAATCCTGAAAAAAGTAGCATGCATATTTGTGTGCCAAAATTTTTTAATGCGACCTAAAACGAGGTGCAGTTTTGCCACAATTGTTACATGAAGCTTGTCGCCTAAAAAGGAGCAGGAGCTTCTTTTGGGCAATAAGCTTTGTGTGATTTGCTTAGCCACGCAACAATCGCGGCAAAACCACACAACGTTTTAGGTGCCATTAAAATGAATGGCACAAAAACATGTATGCTGCATTTTGCTAAGATTACAGTGCAATTTAGAATCTTGGGCAGAATCACAGCAATTCCACCCGTGATCCCAAATCACTAGATGTGGACAGGACCCCTATTCATGCGGCCGGCCCTTTTGAGGCACCGGCTGCATGAATTACCGCTGCAGGTGGTTTCTTTGAAGCATCTCATTAGAGCCATAGGCTCTAATAGGCTTCAATATAGTGTGGCTTGTGGCGCAGAGCGTGCCACCACAAGCCCTATCTGTGGTGCTGTATACCTCTATCTGTGGTGCTGTATATACCCCTATCTGTGGTGCTGTATATACCCCTATCTGTGGTGCTGTATATACCCCTATCTGGGGTGCTGTATATACCCCTATCTACCAATGCTGTATATACCCCTATCTGTGATGCCGTATATACCCCATCTGGCAATGCTGTATACTCTATCTGGTGATGCTGGGCTGTATACTCCTGACACAATGGGTGGAATCTATAAGGGGGGGGGCTTATGAGAAGTGGAAGGGGTCAAAAAGGAAGGGCGGGGTCTGGCGCCCCCATTCTAAAGTTTCCCCAGCCGCCACTGGGAATACCTTTTGTGTAATCACCTGAGGTACAGACTGCC
Organism: Glandirana rugosa; assembly: GCA_018402905.1. Classification (NCBI taxonomy): domain Eukaryota; kingdom Metazoa; phylum Chordata; class Amphibia; order Anura; family Ranidae; genus Glandirana; species Glandirana rugosa. The sequence goes on along the minus strand of BLSH010098832.1, from coordinate 114,238 downwards.
TTTATTACGCTAAAGACTCTTTTCGTTTCTGCTCCAATATTGATACATCCCATTCCTGAACTACCTTTTATCGTAGAAGTGAATGCTTCATTTTTGTGTGTATTTCTCTTGTCTTCAGCTAAAAATAAATATGCCATTGGGAATAAAGAGTTGCTGGCAATTAAGGAAGCCATTTCTGAATGGAGGCATCTGCTGGAAGCAGCTAATCATCCTGTAACTGTTTTCACTGATTATAAATGTTTGTAATTCAAAATGATTGATACTTTAACCACTTCAATACCAAGGACGTCATATCACGTCCTTGGGTTTGAGTGACGATATCTGAATGGTGCCTTCAGCTACAGGCACCATTCAGATACCATTTTTTTAGTGCTGGTGATTCTCTGCAAGATAAAGACGGTCTCAGCGGCGAATTCGCTGTGAGATCACTTTTATCGGTGGCGGGAGAGGTGCCCCCCCGCCACTTTCACGTCATCTCCGCCACTTACCAGATTGTCGGCAGCAGCGGAGCAGCGGAGTTGATCAGGTCCGTTCCCCCCCTGCACAGGAAGCCAAGTGAGCGGAAGATGCCATCCACTCAGCTCCATAACATTGCAGGGCGGAAGCGACGTCACAAGTCACTTCCGCCCAATACTCTTAAAGGGACCATTTTTTTAACTGTCATTTTTTTTTTAAATATATTTTTTTTGTATTTAACTGTAAATATGAGATCTGAGGTGTTTTTCACCCCAGATCTCATATTTAAGTGTTACTGGCATGCTTTTTCTATTACAAGGAATGTTTGCAAGCGGGCGCAATTTCAAAGCATGACATGTTAGGTATCAATTTACTCGGTGTAACATTATCTTTCACAATATGGAAAGTTGTCTTATTTTTTCACTCAAAAAAGTGATTTTTTTTTTTTTTTTTAAATCGCGCTTGTAAGACGCAGTGGCGCAAATACAGTGTAACATAAAGTTTTTATTCTCTAGGGTGTTAGGAAAAAAAATATATATATATAATATTTGGGGAGGTTTAAGTAATTTCATAGCAAAAAAAATGGTTTTAACTTGTAAACACCAAGTTCAGAAAATAGGCCCGGTATTGAAGTGATTAAAGAAGGCTTTACAAGAAGGCTGCTGAAAGACATTGCAGCTCACTCCTTACTAGGGTTGTCCCGATACCGATACTAGTATCGGTATCGGTGCCGATACTGAGCATTTGCCCGAGTACTTGTACTCGGGCAAAATGCTCCGATGCTTGAACCGATACTTGGGCAACCAGGGGATGATCAGTGCAGCGCTGGAGGGGGATTTACAATCACTGATCTCCCGACTCCCTGTATACATTTCATTAAAGCAACTGACAGCCACTTCTCCTCCCGCGGCTTTCAGCTGCTACAATGAAATGTATAGAGGGAGTCGGGAGATCAGTGATTGTTAACTCCCGCTGCACCAATCACCCCCCCCTTGACTGTCCCTGTATCTTCCTCCAGTCCCCCTGTGTCCTCTGATCCCCCACATTGCTCCGATCCCCCTCTGTGTCCGACGATCCCCCTCTGATCGGTCTCTCTTCATGCTCCTCCAGTCCCCCTTGTCCTCGATCTGTCAGGATGGAGAGCGGAGAAAAGAGCCGGTAAATCTGTAATTTATCGGCTCTTTCCTTTTCTGAATGGACAGTCAGTGATCACTGACTGTCCATTCATAAATGCCACTAAGCATCGTAAACTGTGCCTACGATGCTTCAGTTTATGAATGGGCAGGAGCTTCTGTCTCCTCTCCATTCATCTTCAATGCAGCTGAGGCTTCTGAGAAAGGGACTGGGGAATCTCTATCCTCAGCCCCCTTCTCCCTGTCTCAAAAGAGAGATGTCAGGGGTCTGTTAAGACCCCCTTATATCTCACCAAAGCCCCCCCCCCCAACAGGGCTGATAAAATAAATAAATAAAATAATTTTAATAAAAAGGTTAAATTGTAAAAATAATAAAAAATAAAATAAAAAAACACACTGACATCGTCCACTCCCCCCCCCCCAAAAAAAAAGAAAACATTGTAAAATAAATAAATAAGTAAATAAATTGTAAAAAATAAAAAATAAAATTGTAAAAAAAATAAAATAAATAAAATATTTGTGCCACTGTCACATGACATTCAAAAAAGTATCGGTAATCGGTATTGGCGAGTACTTGAAAAAAAGTATCGGTACTTGTACTCGGTCTTAAAAAAGTGGTATCGGGACAACCTTACTCCTTACTTTTCATGTGGGTAACAAAGTTTGGTTATCTACTAAGAATTTGAAGGTTTATATTCCATTTGCTAAAATGGGTCAAATGTTTGTGGGGCCTTTCCAGGTCTCTGCTCCAATCTACCCGGTCACCTTTCGCTTAAAACTTCCTGACAGTACGAAGATTCATCTTGTTTTTCACTTACCCCTACTCAAACTGTTTATTTAAAATCCCTTTTCTTGAAGAATTCTAAAAAGAGTTTACTGACTATGCCTTTGCTTGAGTCCTACCTTCTATATCTGCTACTAAACTCCAGCTTGCTCACCTCTTGGCAGGGAATTCTTCATTTTCAGAGTCAATACACAGATCGAGTAGATGGGTATCATGCTTTTCTGGAGTTGTGTGTAAAATAAATACATGCCTAGTGAATATAAGAATCATTTTACATTAAAGAATATATAAACCCAACCATTTCATATGCCTTATATGTGCCTGCTGTACCATGTATTTGTTTGAAAAAGTATCCTGTTCCCTTTGTATTGATTCCTTTGTGTGAAATCCCTGGTGTTCTTGCCAGTCCCTCTTTCCTATTACAAACTGACCACACTAAGGAGGAGAGAACAGAGATTATGTGATCATTTATAAAAAAAGGGGAAAAAATGTATGTTTATTTTTTTATATATCTATACACAAATATTTTGCCTTTCATTTCTATTTTAAACTGAATGGGTTGATTTACAAGCTGATTGTTTATAATCACTTTAAATCTCACATTTTTTTATTTTAACTGCGTCTTGTCTTTTATTGTAAAATGTAAATACAGCTTCCAGTTTTGGTTTGTCTTTAAAAGAATATGTCAAAAGAATTAGAACGATATGGTAAAGAGGGATTAAGTTATTACTGAAAAACCTTATGCAGAGTGATTTATGGATATCTGACAGCAAAGAAGCAGAGCTCATTGCAAGACAGATGTATATTAAAGCAAGGCTGCTCCAAGTCATTAGAGATGTCAGGTGCATACAGTCATGCAGACATGCCCAACAGAAGCTGCACACATACAGATGTCTCAAAGTATTGTGATAGAATATTATGTGTGACTTGATGTTTAATGTGTTAAAACTCTCTTGTTACATATGACCAACAAGCAATGCAATAGCTTCCCCCAAAAAAAACTTTGATTGAAGATGTACACAGCTCATATTTTTTAAGTGCCATTTCAATGCAGCTTGGTCACATGAGAGCTGCAAAATTGTTCAGTTTTGAGAATGATGTCATAAACAAGACAATAATGAACTTTCTGCCACCTGATAAATTATTATGCATGCTACAATTTTAGAAATTTGCATCATGGCTTTTATCTACTGCTGGGAAGTTTGAAAAATTGGGGGCACCTGTCTCTGTCTTCAAACAACAGGTACCTCTTCTGCTTCTGACCTAGTTATATGAAGACCACATGCTCCGGAGATCCTATACAGCAAGACCTGCAGTCAACCATTATACAAACCAATAACGGCAGTAAATGATTATGGGGCAATTTATCATATGTGTGGGGAAAGATTAATTTTGCTGGGGCAGCAGGATCAGAATTTCTATGGTGAATCCAGTTTACAAAACCAAAGGAATGTAGATTATCTGTGTATTGGTATTTTGAAGACAGCAACCATTATGCCTATAGATATATATTAAATGCAGTCTTGACAGTGAAGCTCAACTGTTGTATCAACTGCAACGGCTAATTTATTACTTATTCCTATGAAATGTAAACTAAATATCACAGTGCTAGTGTCATTTAGTGGTAGTAATCAAATTTCTTAAAGGATGTACAAGATTAAAAGTGCCCATAACTATTCTATGGCAAATGTATTTTTAGACCTAGTGTGTCTGCAGAAGACTAATATGCTGATAACAAAGATATGTACCATGAGTAGGGATGAGCTTAAGGTTCAGTATGAACAAATTTCGGACTAGAGCCAAATGTCATGTGTAATGGCGGTATTATTATCGCATTTATACATGGCAGCTTCCTGTTGTCAATGTTTGTAAAGGATGGCAGTGAGTGCAGGCACTGCCAAGTCCTTAACAACCAGTGACATCACCGGCCCTATTCACTTACATGCCTGAGAATCCCTGGCCATGTAAAATTGTCTTATAATTCATGCCAGGCCCTTCAGTTATGGTAAGAATGCTTAGCGGCCCAAGAAAAAAAAGCATGAGGTCCCACCAATTCTATTTTATGGTGAACCCCCACACAAAAATCAAGAAAAAGGCCTGAGGTCCTCCCCAAAAATGCATACCAGACCCTTATCCAAGCATGCAGCCTGTCAGGGTTGTGAGGAAGAGGCCCTTGTCCTTGTCATCAACATGAGAACAAGGTGCTCGGCCATGGGTCTTGCCCCTAGCAAGATACCCCTCCCATTGTAGGCATGTGCTTTGATATTGTTTAGGGGGCACATGCTCCCCCCCCACTTTCCTGGATAAACTGCATGCTTGAATTAAGGGTTTGGTATGGATATTTAGGGGAACTCCCATGCTTTTTTGTGTGAAGTCCTCCTGAAAATATATACAGTGCCTTGAAAAAGTATTCAGTCCCCTTCAAATTTTCCACATTTTGTCATGTTACACCAAAAGCGTAAATGTATTTTATTGGGTTTTGATGTGATAGACCAACACAAAGTGGCACATCATTGTGAAGTTGAAGGAAAATGATAAATGGCTTTGCTTTTGGAAAAAAAAAAATGGCTTTGCAACTTTTTTTTACAAATAAATATGTGAAAAGTGTGGCATGCATTTGTATTCAGCCCCCCCCCCCCCCAGGCAATACTTTGTAGAACCACCTTTCATTAAAATTACAGCTGCAAGTCTTTTTGGGGATGTCTCTACCAGCTTTGCACATCTAGAGAGTGACATTTTTGTCCATTCTTCTTTGCAAAATAGCTCAAGCTCTGTCAGATTGGATGGCAATTTTCAAGTCTTTCCAGATATTCTCAATTGGATTTAGGTCTGGACTTTGACTGGGCCATTCTAACACATGAATATCCTTTGATCTAAACCATTCCATTGTAGTTCTGGCTGTATGTTTAGGGTCGTTGTTTTGCTGGAACATGAGCCTTCACCCAGTCTCAAGTCTTTTGCAAACTCTAACAGGTTTTATTGTAAGATTGCCCTGTATTTGGCTCTAATTATTCTCCCCATCAACTCTGACCAGCTTCCTTTCCCCTGCTGGTGTGTTCAGGGTGATGTGCAGTGTTAGTTTTCCACCACACATAGCATTTGCTTTTAGGCCAAAAAGTTCAATTTTGGTCTCATCTGACCAAAGCACATTTAAGAATGGTGGAGATTCTTTGCAAGTTTAGAGCTGCGTTTCTGGTCATGGAGATTTGGTCAAAATCAATAATGTCCTCAATACTGAGAAATGCAGGCTGATACTGTACTTATACATCATGCCATACCATCAATGAGTAATGTGACTGGCCCCAAATTTATTATGTAGCAGTACAACGGCCCCAAACATACAGCCAATACAACTATTTCGTAAAGTTGTAAAGACGAACAAGGAGTCCTGGATGTGATGTTTTGGCCCCCACAGACCTCTGATCTCAACATCATTGAATCTGTCTGGGATTACATAAATAGACACAGGATTTGAGGCAGCCTACATCCACAGATCTGTGGTTAGTTCCCCAAGATGTTCGTAACAACATACCTGTCAAGTTCTTTCAAAAACTGTGTGCAAGTGTACCTAGAAGAATTGAACAAGTGATGGTGTTTTGCAGGCAAAAGGGTATTTACAATAAATATTTTAAGTTGGATTTCTTTTTTGTTCTCTTTATCTAAATCTGCTAGTACATCTAAACATCCCACCCCTGCCCAGTCTGACAATGCTTCTGCCCAAATATGCCCCTGTGCTCATTCATACAGAGTGGGGGAACCCTAATACAGGAGGTGTGTTACTGGTAGAATTACCAGGTGAAAACAGAGGAGAAAAAAACCTAACATAGCCACCACATCTAATGATTGGTAAGCGGCAATATATTACAATTTTGGTTTTGGGTTTAATACCACTTAACCTCCCTGGCGGTAATCCCGAGTGTGGCTCGGGGTGGAATTTCAGTACCATTAGCGGTAACCCCAAGCCACACTTGGGATTGCATTGCTGGATCCAGGCTGGGTTACTCACCTTGTCCCCTGGATCCAGCGATGTTCTCCCGCGGTGTCAGTGTGTCTGCCCCTCCGCCCGATGCCTCTGTGTGCCGGGCTCCATTCCCTGCGAGCGTCGCGTCGCACGGGGATGGAGACCGGCGGGAAATTCAAATAGTGAAACACACAGTAAACATACAGTACACTGTAATCTTACAGATTACATTGCTGTATGAAATAATTTCACATCCTCTTTGTCCCTAGTGGTTTGCCCAGAGCCCTGCATGCACTTTTATATTATTTATGTCATTCTTTCTGCCTGGAAACATGAGAATGTCCATAGCAACCAAAAAGTGTCCCTTTACGTCAAAAGTGTTTTTTTTATCATCTAGAAAGCACAGATATTAAATAAGAATGATTTGCAGAATTGAGTGATACTGATTTTTGGGGAAATTTATCATCAGAAACTGAAAGTGACGACAGCAACAATTCTGCAACTGAGCAAATTTCAGTGTTTTTGGTTTGATTACATTATTGAATACATATTCTTACTATTACGTTATTATTTCTGATAATTATTTATAGTTATTTATTATATTATAATTTATGATTTCATGTTTCAAACTTTTTCATACCTGGGATGTCTACTAGACTCGTGTTTGGACAGATTTAAGTGAGTTATTGCTAAGAATTACAGCCCTACAATATAAAATGCCAAATTTCCATGCAAAATAATCGTACCGCTTTCACCACCAAAAATCTGAAATAATCATACCGCCAGGGAGGTTAAAAAAATAAGTATGAAAGTACCCATGGATGCACAGAAAATTAGCTATTTAACAAATGTAACGCCTCTCAGCTGTCTATGCTGTCATGTCATGCAAAAGAAAAGTAAGACAGTAGCTAATATTCTTCTGTGGGATCACTAGACAGAAAGTTAACTATGTGTTGGAATCTCCATCCTCCATATTACTAATATGTTTTCAAATATATGAGCTATAACAACCTATAGGCATTTTTATTATACACAAGTGTGTATATATGTGATCAACTTGCAATTTATGTTTAAAATTCCCTTAAGTTTATTTTTAATGTAAGTATGGATCTACTATTTAGCTCTCCAAAAACTCAGTAGTCACACATTTTCAAGCTGTAAGTACATATGTATATTTAGAATCCCTAAGTAGCTAATATTCTTAGCCTGCTCTCCTAGGGTATGAGTTACATTACATCTGAGGACATGTACAATGATTAGAATACCACAATCAGCCACCATGGAGCATATTGAATTACCCCATAATCTTGTTCTTGAACAACAGCCCCATGACTAAATCCAATAGACGAGAGAGTGCTCTTGAACCAAGTTTAAGGCTCTTAATTCCTTACAATAGCACTTTCACTTTCCACATTGACTGATTTCACAGCCCAGCGGATCGCAATAGAAGTCTATTCAATAGGACTCTGCTTTTTATTTCATTTTTTTCTTTACAGTAGGAGCTTAGTAATGTGCTTTCTATAATTTGCAGACCTAAGCAATGCACTTCACAAGAAATATGCTCTCTCCTATTTTGCAGCCTGTGCTGTGAACCCATTATGAATCAGAAAATGAGTTGAATTTACAGGCAAATTTACTCTCACTCTTATTTCTGCCTGAAATGAAAAAAATCAAAAACGTATCTACAGTATATTTTCGTCTCTGGTTCTACAAATCAAAAAGTTTCTTTACATATATTTCCCTTTCTGGTCTTAACTTGTATTTCTAAAGAAGAGCAAAAATAGGCAGGAGAAATAATATATTGTATTAGTCTACAACAAGCAAACTTTGAAACTTCTGGTTTCTTAAAGCCTAACTTTAGGCTAATTTTAAACAAATAAAACGTGTCTTCTCCTTTTCTGGCAGATTAGGAATATAATGTTCAGTGTTTTAGTGGATAATAATTCAGAACAATATATTTTTATTAGGTTTTAAAGTAAATTATGAAAACATATTTATACAAAATGTACAAAGCCTTTATTTAAACAGTGGAACATGAATCAAACACAAGAACATGACGTAAATTTTGACAAGGTTCAAGATCCAGCATGTCAGACACATATGGTAAACAAACAGTATGCAAACAAGTAATTGTATGAGTGAATGATAGCAATCTCAGTACAAAGGTCTTCTTGCCTAGACCGTATATGGTAACCTCAGAAAAGGGTGTAACTGGGGTAATAACACCCCGAGTCATCTAGACAGAGAAAAGTGTATATACAGTAGTTATAGAGAAGATCAATGATGTGTCTTCTTTTGTCTGTCTGATGTCATCTGGGCCACCGCTGGTCCTGCATGTGGAGGGCCAGCTCATGTTCTGGAGCTGGAGAAAATAAAGAGCACCTGCTAACTTGGGATATCATATAAATGAATTAATATTCTATATTAGAACATTTCATAGACAACAAACATTTTATTCATTTTATGATTGGGAGCATTGAGATAACAAGATATATATATATATATATATATATATATATATATATATATATATATATATATATATACATATATACAGTATATATAATATTTGAAGGTGAGGTGCACTCAGCCTCAATGGTGTGTGCTGAGCAATCAGGTCCTCCCCAGGACCCTAAACATACAGCCAGAGCTACAATGGAATGGTTTAGATCAAAACATATATATACAGGGTGGGCCATTTATATGGATACACCTTCATAAAATGGGAATGGTTGGTGATATTAACTTCCTGTTTGTGGCACATTAGTATATGTGAGGGGGGAAACTTTTCAAGATGGGTGGTGACCATGGCGGCCATCTTGAATCAAACTTTTGTTTTTTCAATAGGAAGAGGGTCATGTGACACATCAAACTTATTGGGAATTTCACGTATGGTTTTAACGTAACTTTATTCTTTCATGAGTTATTTACAAGTTTCTGACCACTTAAAAAATGTGTTCAATGTGCTGCCCATTGTGTTGGATTGTCAATGCAACCCTCTTCATTGAGTACTTTCTTATTTCAATGCAATTTTGGTATGCACTTTAAGGGTTATTCAAACTACACAGTGTACTGGGAGAAGGATAACTTTTTTGTTTTCAAACTAAGTTCTACCGGCGGTACCAGTGGTGGGTAGAACTTTTCAAAGGGGGGAGTGTATATGATTACACGGTGTTTGTCCTTCAATTATAGTGGTTGGTAAGGGTAAAATACTTCCACATAGGTATATTTACCGGGTGGGACAT
>BLSH010098832.1:93796-104649 GCA_018402905.1 Glandirana rugosa | reverse complement strand
TTGCCTTCAGATGACCCCAAAGATAAAAGTCTAAGGGGGTCAGATCGGGAGACCTTGGGGGCCATTCAACTAGCCCACGACGACCAATCCACTTTCCGGGAAACTGTTCATCTAGGAATGCTCGGACCTGACACCCATAATGTGGTGGTGCACCATCTTGCTGGAACTATGATGTTGGTGATAGGGAATTGCTGGCCATCAAGTCGGCTTTGGAGGAATGGTGGTACCTCCTGGAAGGAGCAGCTCACCCGGTATTGGTTTTTACTGACCATAAAAACCATAAAAAAACATATGCTGTGAAGATACGAGATGTGCAGCACCTGAAACTACGGATACTGGAAGCCTGTGCTAGCATTTCTCCTGCGGTGTTGCTATCAGTGTGTGAAGATTGGGAGAAGAGGGTTGCATTGACAATCCAACACAATGGCAGCACATTGAACACATTTTATAAGTGGTCAGAAACTTGTAAATAACTCATGAAAGAATAAAGTTATGTTAAAACCAAGCACACCATTGTTTTTCTTGTGAAATTCCCAATAAGTTTGATGTGGCACATGACCCTCTTCCTATTGAAAAAACAAAAGTTTGATTCAAAATGGCCGACTTCAAAATGGCCGCCATAGTCACCACCCATCTTGAAAAGTTTCCCCCCTCACATATACTAATGTGCCACAAACAGGAAGTTAATATCACCAACCATTCCCATTTTATTAAGGTGTATCCATATAAATAGCCCACCCTGTATATATATGTTTTGATCTAAACCATTCCATTGTAGCTCTGGCTGTATGTTTAGGGTCGTTGTCCTGATGGAAGGTGAACCTCCGCCCCACTCTCAAGTCTTTTGCAGACTCTAGCAGGTTTTATTCTAAGATTGCCCTGTATTTGGCTCTATCCATCTCCCCATCAACTCTGACCAGCTTCCTTGCCCCTGCCGAGGAAAAGCATACCCACAACATGATGCTGCCACCACTATGTGTCAGTGTGGGGATGGTGGGTTCAGGATGATGTGCAGTGTTAGTTTTCCACCAAACATAGCATTTGCTTTTAGGCCAAAAGGTTCAATTTTGGTCTCATCTGACCAGAGCACCTTTTTCCACATGTTTGCTGTGTCCCCCACATGGACTTCTTATGGCTTTCTTCTTTCCACTCTTCCATAAAGGCCAGATTTGTGGAGTGCATGACTAGTAGTTCTCCTGTTCTCCTTGACCTGTCTAGTATGTTCCTTGGCCTTCATAGTGCTGTTTGTTCACTAAAGTTCTCTAACAAACCTCTGAGGGCTTTACAGAACAATGTGGCCTGCCCACATTCTGCAGCTGGAGAAAAGAAAGAGCACCTGCTAACTTGGGATATCATATAAATTAATTAATATTCTATATTAGAACATTTCATAGACAACAAACATTTTATTCCTTTTATGCTTGGGAGCATTGAGATAACACGAAATATATATACAGTGAGGAAATTAATTATTTGATCCCCTGCAGATTTTGTAAGTTTGCTTATTTACAAAGAAATGAAGGGTCTATCATTTTTTATCATAGGCATATTTTAAATGATAGAGGCAGAATATCAACCAAAAATCCAGAAAAAAACACATGATACAAATGTTATACATTGGATTGCAGTTCAGTGAGTAAAATAAGTATTTGATCCCCAAGCAAAACAGGACTTAGTACATGGTGGAGAAACCCTTGTTTGCAAGCACAGAGGTACAATGTTTCTTGTTGTTGGCTACCAGGTTTGCACACATCTCAGGAGGGATTTTGGTCCACTCTTCTTTACAGAACTTCTCTAAATCATTATGGTTTCTTTGCTTTTGCTTGGCAACTCGAAGTTTCATCTCCCTCCATACACTTTTTATAGGATTAAGGTCTGGAGACTTGCTAGGTCACTCCATGACCTTAATGTGCTTCTTCTTGAGCCACTCCTTTGTTGCCTTGGCGGTATTCTTTGGGGCATTGTCATGCTGGAAGACCCATCCATGACCCATCTTCAGTGTTCTGGCTGAGGGAAGAAGGTTCTCATCCAAGATTTTACAATACATGAATAATGTAACCAAATATCAGCACCACAAATGGGTGTCACTATCTGAAAATGGACTGCAGCTATTCTAATTATTGATAATATCAATAAACAATTAGGCTATAGAGATTAGCGCAAGTCCTCACACCGTGCCCAATATTATAAAAGTGCATCTATATCTCCCATTAAATAATATTAGATCTATATTACTAATCAATGCTAATCCCTATTGTGTAACAATATGCTAATAAAGTGTAAAAGTTTAAGTAAACAAATTAGTGCAAAAAGTACAAATAGGATATCTCCTAGTTGTGCAAAAAGTGAAAAAAATACATAAAGTGCAAGCCAAATAGTGCAAAATTACAAATGCAGTGCAAAATATGCTAAACAATAGTTAAAAGTACTAAATGCTTCTCTGATAGTCCAAAAATGTTCATATAGTGTTCAATAAAAAAAAATGAGATAATGAAAAAAATGTCCATTATTAAAATGAATCACAAATGAATCTGTGAGGATGTCATTGGACGAAACGTGCATAGAGTGGAGCAGGGATGCTGACGATATCGCATATGCAGGTCGGAGATCGTGGTCTGTGACAGGACTGGATGGGAATGACTTCTGAGGCTGAATGTGTATGCCATAGTGCAATCACTTGGAACACGTGTGTGGAATATTCGTTTGATTTTAATAAAAGCCTGCTGAAACATTTTTACACTATGGGAAGCCTCCTTCCTTCTGTTTACTTTTACATACTGGATGATGGGACCTATGAGATGGGACTCTGATTAAGGAAAGATTGGATGATTGCAGGGAGAGATTGAGCTCAATTGCTGGTTTATAACTTTACCAGCTGTTTGCTTTGGTGAGTTTTATCTAGAGAGAGTGGTGAAAGACTCAGGCTGTGGTGGGAGCACTCAGTGTTTTTGATGAAGACCCTTTTTTGTGATTCATTTTAATAATGGACATTTTTTTTCATTATCTCATATTTTTATAGAACACTATATGAACATTTTTTGGACTATTAGAGAAGCACTTTAGTATTTTTCACTATTGTTTAGCATTATTTTGCACTTCATTTGTAATTTTGCACTATTTGGCTTGCACTTTATGTATTTTTTGCACTTTATTTTGCGCATTTGCACAACTAGGAGATATCCTATTTGTACTTTCTGCACTAATTTGTTTACTTAGACTTTTTCACTTTACAATACATGGCCTCATCCATTGGCCTCTCAATGCGGCAAAGCCCGCCTGTGCCTTTAGCAGAGAAACAGCCTCAAAGCATATTGTTTGACTGTAGGGATGGCGTTCTTAGGGTCATAGTCAGCATTTTTCTTCCTTAGACAAGTGTGTGCACACAGCCCTTACTCGGCGTGTCAAAAGCTGTATATTAAATATAATAAGACTAGACAGATACAAAGATAAAGTCAATAAATAACAAGGGTATCAAATAGCAATGTGCAATATACAAAACCATACCACATTTGAAGGTATAGTGAGTTACAGTAGTCCATAAGCACTTTTTGGGGCAGCCATCCCAGAGAGCCGAACCAAGCTCAGGATACTGAAAAAACAAGGAGAGAGAGGCGCCTCTAAGTGCAATATGTAACAGTTTAATATAAGCGATAGGATTAAAAACACTCACGAATGTAGGTGAAAAAACAGCATATAATATCAAGTCCAGAGAGGCGTCACAATCACACCCGGGTCTGATGCAGCCAAAGGGCTGTATGGAAACTGTCAGGGAAGCTGTCCGGAGCGATGTGAAGATGGTAAGTGCCGGCTTGAGCTCCAAAACGAGGCTAGGATAGAAGTGGAGCCAGACGCGGGCGGGTGACGTCACAGCTATGCGACGTGTTTCCTAGGCGATCGGCCACGCTGACAAGGTAGCCGCGCCCCTTCTTCAGGCAGGACTGCTGTACAGGGTGGACGTACAGATATATATACCGGAACAAACAGGAAGAGGAGCGGGAAGGAACAGGGACAGAGAGCAATCATTATAACTGAAAATTAGAAGTAAAAAATTAAGCTGCAAGTACCGGAAGTTTGGGATAAAAACCGGAACACAACAAATTAAAACAATAAAGTACAAGGTGGGCCATTTATATGGATACACCTTAATAAAATGGGAATGGTTGGTGATATTAACTTCCTGTTTGTGGCACATTAGTATATGTGAGGGGGGAAAATTTTCAAGATGGGTGGTGACCATGGCGGCCATTTTGAAGTTGGCCATTTTGAATCAAACTTTTGTTTTTTCAATAGGAAGAGGGTCATGTGACACATCAAACTTATTGGGAATTTCACAAGAAAAACAATGGTGTGCTTGGTTTTAACGTAACTTTATTCTTTCATGAGTTATTTACAAGTTTCTGACCACTTAAAAAATGTGTTCAATGTGCTGCCCATTGTGTTGGATTGTCAATGCAACCCTCTTCTCCCACTCTTCACACACTGATAGCAACACCGCAGGAGAAATGCTAGCACAGGCTTCCAGTATTCGTAGTTTCAGGTGCTGCACATCTCGTATCTTCACAGCATATGGTTTTTGTATGGTTTTTATGGTCAGTAAAAACCAATACCAGGTGAGCTGCTCCTTCCAGGAGGTACCGCCATTCCTCCAAAGCCGACTTGATGGCCAGCAATTCCCTATCACCGACATCATAGTTCCAGCAAGATGGTGCATCACCACATTACGGGTGTCAGGTCCGAGCATTCCTAGATGAACAGTTTCCTGGAAAGTGGATTGGTCGTCCAGTTTCCAGATGATTGTAGAACAGTAGTATGGGTTCTCCCAGTTTTAGTTAAAGTTTAACACACAGTTTCCAGATGATTGTAGAACAGTAGTATGGGTTCTCCCGATTTTAGTTAAAGTTTAACACACAGTTTCCAGATGATTGTAGAAAAGTGATATGGGTTCTCCCGGCTTATTTATACTTTTTCCACACAGTTTGAAGATGATTTTAGAACACTAATATGGCTTCCCTGTGGCTGATATAGGGGTTTTCACACATACTTTGATGATGATTTTAGAACACTAATCTTTCCCTTAAAGCAACAGCTGGAACCTTTCCCTGTACAACTTGGAGATGATTTTAGAAGAATAATCTTTCCCTTAAAGCAACAGACTCTACCTAGTCCAGTCAGATTTTTCTGTGCAGCAGGATGAGGTGTGAAATCTGTCTCTCAAATCATCAGTACTAGTATCTCTCCCTCCCTCAAAGCACCAGTACTAGTATCTCTCCCTAGTCCAGTCAGATCGTTCTGTGCAGCAGGATGAGGTGTGAAATCTGTCTCTCAAAGCACCAATACTAGTATCTCTCCCTAGTCCAGTCAGATCGTTCTGTGCAGCAGGGTGAAGTGTGAAATCTGTCTCTCAAAGCACCAGTACTAGTATCTCTCCCTCCCTCAAAGCACCAGTACTAGTATCTCTCCCTAGTCCACAATCAGATCTTTCTGTGCAGCAGGATGAGGTATGAAATCTGTCTCTCAAAGCAGCAGTACTAGTATCTCTCCCTAGTCCAGTCAGATCGTTCTGTGCAGCAGGATGAGATGTGAAAAGTCCGGGTTCGGGTCCGGGTCCTGGACACCCAAAAGTTCGGTACGGACCCGAACCTTACAGTCCGGGTTCGCTCAACACTAGTTAGAGGCAGCAAACAGAATCAGGAACCAGAAGGGAAGTCAGCCAGGCAAAGTCTTTAACAGGAAAATACAGCAGAGACTATCCGGATAT
This sequence comes from Glandirana rugosa, assembly GCA_018402905.1. Lineage (NCBI taxonomy): Eukaryota > Metazoa > Chordata > Amphibia > Anura > Ranidae > Glandirana > Glandirana rugosa. The sequence goes on along the minus strand of BLSH010098832.1, from coordinate 98,891 downwards.
GTTGACCAGGCGAAGGCACAGGAGATATGATCCAGGCAGTTTAAATAGCCAGCAGGACTGGCTGACGAGCATGAAATGATCACCAGGTGAGTCACTGTGAAATGATGAGTACTGGCAATTAACCGACAACTGAGCAACCTGAGCTATGAGAAGGGAAGACTGAGCCCACCCCCGACATCTTACAAAAATCTGCAGATGTTCAAATAATTATTTTCCCCACTGTATATATATATATATATATATATATATTGTACTTACATGTGTGTGTGAGTGTGTACGCGTGTGTGTTTTGTTCAAGCGCTAACTGCAGTTCTTATATAGTCTGACTTGTTTATATATGGATTTGTGTAGAAAGAGCAATCCATTGTAATTTAAAGCCCGTGTGTGGTGGGATTGACCAGGTCCAACATCTGTTTTGAGAGGCTGCTTTGTCATCTGCATTTGTATTTCTCCAACTGAGCACTTCAACACAAGGACCAGGGCCCCAATGCTAGAAGACTACTATACATATTCCCACTGGCAGGTGGTGTAGGCCTTTTACTTATAGATAGGTTGCCTAGTTGTGCACTGTCCAAAAAAAGAAGGATGGTAGAGGGGAGAGGCAGGAGATCAAAGGGGACTTGAAGAATAATTATTACAGGAGAGGCAGTCCTTTGAGATGTTCCTCTGCTGGCTATCGTTGGGGCCCTTTAAGAGCATTGGTGCACTTAACAACATTCCCAGTTAACCTGCATGCAGTATAGGTATAGTATAGGTACAATATTGTTTCAGCACAGGTGCAAGGTAGATGTGGTTTAGATGCGGTAATGGTTCAGTATAATGCGGTATAGGGTTTGGTATAGCTGCTGTCGAGGTTTGAAATAAGTGTGGTATAGTTCAGTATGAGTGCAGCATGGATTGGGTACAATTGGTGTCCTGTTCTCAGTGGCTCAGTCCCTGCTAGCAGTGTCAGCAATGGGCAAATAGCCCTCTCCCAGTCCCTGGGATGCTGCGGTGACCTCTCGCTGTAGAAGGGTAATCAATGGTGGAAAGCAAAAGGTGAGTGGATGCGCCAGTCTCCATGCAGCAGCAGTGCAGAAGATGTGATGTGGGCAGTGCTGTGCTGCGCTGCCCCCAGGTGTCCTCACGTCTAGTCCTGAGGCTTTGATCTCCGCTGGTATGGTCTCTCACTGGCAGGCTAATATTCAGGCAGAGGTGCTCTCTCTCTTTCTCTCTAGCTCCCTCGGTGCCAAGAGGAAGAACTTTCCTGAGCAGTTTAAAAAAATCATCCCTCACTTCTGCACAGTACATATTGGCACCTGTAGTGTAAGGAGTCAATTGGCCCCATTATATGGCTACTGTGTCAAACTACAACTCCCATGATTCTCAGTACTCTGCAATGAGGTCTACGGGCTTTCATGGCTTCGGCACGCCCCCTGATGACCTGGAGGAGAATGGTGCATCATAACATCAGTATCTCAGTAGAAGGAGAGAAGAATAAAGGCAATGGTCTCCTTCTCCATATTACTGTAGTTCAGCGCCTAGCTACACAGCCTTCATCTCCTACTATTACTCACTTCACTTCCCATTTTTTTTTCATCACTTAAAGAGTAGCTGCATTAAGGAGACCTTGAAGCAAGACCATTTATTTCAACAAAAATATTCTCATAAGGATGTATGCAAATTTAACATATTTTATGCCTGTTATTTATCTGTAAAAATCTTAAGTGAAGAGACATGCAAAAGTCATGAGACTTCTGATGGGCACTGCCATCTTGGTGAGGTGATGTCAGTAATACACAGCATACTGGCTACATAAAAGGTTGTAAAGGCAAGGGTGGAGGACCCTCACCAGCAAATTAACTATTTAGTAGACATGTGCACGGCCGAAAATTAAATTTTTTCAGTTTTTGTTTTTTTCCTTTTTTATGTTTTTCAGATTTTTCGTTACGATCTAAATTCGTTATTTCGAATATATTCAGAATTCAGAAACATTCTAATTTGATTCGCTCCATTCGTATAGATGCGGTATTCGTTATTATCGGGGTTTCGGAAACATTAGAATTCAGTTTGTTCCATTTGTATAGATGCAGTAATTCGGGAATTCTTAAAAAGGTGTTCACTAACAGGCAGACAAATTTAAAAGGAAATTCCAATACCTAACTAATTTAATAGTTTTTAACTATAATTATAGTTTTTTTTAATATTTATTAATAAATAATAATAATAATAATAAAAAACTATAATAATGGTTAATAATTCATAATGTTCACTAACAGCCAAATTTGAAAGGAAATTCCAATACCCACCTATAATTTAATAGTATAACTATTATTATAGTTTTTATTATTATTAATAATAATAAATAATAATAATAATAATTATAAAAACCTATAATAATGGTTATAAACTATTAAATTATAGGTAGGTATTGGAATTTCCTTTCAAATTATATTATTATAACTATAATAGAAATTATCCAAATGTTTTTTGTTATTTAGGATTTTCAAATTTTCGGATTTGTGTTCTTATTTTCAGATTTTTGTTCTTTTGTATTTTCAGATTTTCGTTCTTATTTTCGGATTTTCGTTCTTTTGAATTTTCAGATTTTCATTCCTACTGTTGGATTTTCGTTCTTTTGTATTTTCAGATCTTCGTTCTTGTTTTCAGATTTTTGTTCTTACTTTCGGATTTTTGTTCTTTTGTATTTTCGGATTTTCGTTCTCTCAAATTTTCGGATTTTCGTTCTTATTTTTGGATTTTCATTCATTTGAATTTTTGGAATGTCGTATTTTCTTTAATTTGGATTTTCGCAGTTCGGATTTTCATTTTTTCCGATTTTCAAAAATGAGTTTTCAGAAAAATTTGGGAAATGGATTTTCGTTATTCGGACGTTTCCGATTTAAGGAAAATTCTGAATTTTGACGAAAAACTAATGCGGAATGAAACAAATTGCACATGTCGAGTATTTAGGCACTTCCAGAAAAGCAGAGGGCTATAGTATGCAAGAAGGCAGGGGGCCGTGCTAGGAAGTTGACCAGTCAAATTTTCTAGCTCTTTGAAAGGCACATTTTCAGTGAAAAAAAAAATAATTTATGGAAATGAAAAACACTGCAAGTAACCATGTAAAATACTTGATTTTTTGTGCTTTTACCTGCAATTTTCTTAACTTGATGACAGGACCCTTTTAACCTCCCTGGTGGTCTGATTATGTCAAAGCGGTACATTGTTTTGCATGGAAATGTATTGTTTTATATTATAGGCCTGTAATTATTAGAAATAACTCAATTAAATCTGTCCAAACAAGAGTCTAGTAGACATCCCGGGTATGAAAAAGTTTGAAAAACAAAATCATAAATTGTAATATAATAAATAACTATAAATAATTATAAAAAATAATAACATAACAATAATACATTTTATTCAATAATGTAATCAAATCAAAAACACTGAAATTTGCTCAGTCGCAGAATCGTCACTGTCATCACTTTCGGTATCTGATGAGAAATTTCCCCACCAATCACTATCGCTCAATTCTGCAAGTGATTCTAATTCACTATCGCTGTTTTCTAGCTGGTCCATTTTTGATGTAGAGGGACGCTTTTTGGATGCCATGGATGTTCTCAAGTTTCCAGGCAGAAAGAATGGCAGAAAGAATGGTAAAAGTGCAGGCAGGGCAGTGGACAAAGCACTAGGGATAAAACTGAGGTCAAATGATTGAATACAGTAATGTAATCCTAACAGATAAAAATGTATTGCGTGTGTTATGTTGTGTGCTTTTTTGAAATTCCCGCCAGTTCCACCCCCATGTGTTGCAACGCTGCAGGGAACAGAGCCCGGAACTCTGATATATCGGGCAGAGGATCCGGTCGGAGGATACAGCAGGAGGACACCGCAGGATCGTAGGGACAAGGTAAGTGGATACTGCAGTGTAATCCCAAGTATGGCTCAGGGTTACCGCTATTGGTACTTAAAATTAACCCCCATGCTCAAGATTACCGCTAAGGAGGTTAATAAAGCACATTCATAAAGCACTCTGCATACTCCCATGTGTTCACCCATTCGCATCATAATTGGCACCATTAGCTCAAATGTTATATTCCTAGATTAAAAATCCAGTTTTTCACTTCCTTTGCAATATTTATGACACAGCTTAACCGGTTCCCCACCGTGCGCCGTGTTTTCACGGCGGCAGTGGGGGAGTGCTGCGCGAATCGCCGTAAATAAGCGGCGATTCGCATTTGGCCACCAGGGGGCACGCGCGCGCGCCCACTGCACTCCTGGGGAGTGTGCCCGTGGCTCGGGCGGACCCGATGTCCGCCGGCGAGTTGCGATGAGCGGCTACAGAGAAAGAACGGGGAACCGCCGATGTAAACGCGGCGGTTCCCCGCCCTGTCAGTGGGGCATGAGAGATCTACTGATCCCTGTCACTGGGATCAGTTAGATCTCTCATGCCCATGTTAGCCCAACCCCCCCACGGTAAGAACACACCCAGGGAACACTATTAACCCCTTCACTGCCCCCTGCAGGTTAACCCCTTCACTGCCAATGACATTTATACAGTAATCAGTGGACATTTAAATTTCTGATCGCTGAATAAATGTCACTGGTCCCAAAAAAGTGTCAAAATGTTCCGACATGTCCGCCCCGATATCGCATTACCGCTAAAAATCGCAGATCGCCCGCATTACTAGTAAAAAATGTAAAAAAAATAAAAACCCCAGAAATTAATTCTCACCATCCGTAAACGCGGCCACTTTTGCGCAAACCAATCAATAAACGCCGATTGCAATTTTTTTTAACCGGCGCAAATGCCTACCACTCTTAATTAAAGACCCCAAAAATAAAAAAAATGTAAAAAATGATCATTACGCCCGCTAGACGCTAAAAATCGCCATTACGCTATAGCCCCGCCTGTACAGCCTTGTAAAACTGTGAAAAAACCCTGGTCACTGTAAATAAGTCGCTAGTCTTTAAATTTACAGGTGACTAATGACATATTTACAGTAACCGTCACTTCCCCAATTGGACGTCCCCCGTCACTTCCCCAATTATCACAAGGGACCCACACAAGAATGGCACCCCCCCAACCCGATTGTACCCGTACTCTCTAGAT
>BLSH010098832.1:60924-76597 GCA_018402905.1 Glandirana rugosa | reverse complement strand
ACGCGTTTGGGGTGTACAGTATATAGTACACTTCAGGCGGTGCCTTAATATATATATACAGTTTGACCACTTCAGACCCGGAAGGATTTCCCACTTTAGGACCAGAGCACTTTTTGCGATTCGGCACTGCGTCGCTTTAACTGACAATTGCGCGGTCGTGCAATGTTGTATCCAAACAAAATTTGAGTCCTTTTTTTCCCACAAATAGAGATTTCTTTTGGTGGTATGTGATCACCTCTGCGTCATTTCTGATCGCCGCTATAAACAAAAGAAGAGCCACAATTTTGCAAAAAACCCCAAATTTCTTACTTTTTGCTAAAATACAAATCCGAAAAAAATATAAAAAAACATTTTTTTCCATTGGTTTTTACCAATTTATATTCTTCCTCATATTTTTGGTTAAAAAAATCGCAATCAGCGTTTATTAATTGGTTTGCGCAAAAGTTGCCGGGTTTGCGCATGATGAGAATTAATTTTTGGGCATTTTATTTATTTATTTTTTTTACCAGTAATGGCGGCGATCTGCAATTTTTAGCGGTACTGCGATATTGCAGCGGACATGTCGGACCATTTTGACACTTTTTTGGGACTATTGGCATTTATACAGTGATCAGTGCTATAAAAATGCACTGATTACTGTGTAAATACCATTGGCAGTGAAGGGGTTAACCTGGGGGGGGGCGCTCCAAGGGTTAACTGTGTTCCCTGGGCGTATTCTAACTGTATGTGGGCTGACCTGGCTGGGGGAAGGGAGTGATCATGGCTTCCATATACAGGAAGCCTGTGATCACAGCCCTTCCCCCTCTAACAGAACGGAGATCCGTGTTTACTTACACGGACCTCCGTTCTTTCACTGCAGGGGGGGCCATCGTGGGTAGCCACCGGCGATCAAGTCCGCCCTACCCGCTTCCTGGCCCCCCGAACACAGTGAGCACACGAGCGTGCCTCCGGCGTCATGCGTGCGCTCACAATACTCGTTATCGCGGCCGGCGTTTCGCGATAACGAGCCATCTTGCCACCGCCATGCTGTGGCGGGCAGTCGGCAAGTGGTATATATATATATATATATATATATATATATATATATACAGTGTAGACTATATATACAGTGCATTCGCCGGTGTACAGTATATAATACAGTGTAGTGCGATATTCAAACAAACAAATACCCATCACGTCCGGAAGGCAACCAAGGAGAGGCAGACGCTCACAGGCCACTAAAAGAGGGCAAGCAGTCTCTGTATCTAAAGTGAAAAGTGGTGGGGGCGTACATGGTGCATCCTCTGCAGGAGTGTCACGCTTGTCCTTTTTTTCTGCTGCTGGCCGTTTATTCAGCCACAACATGCAGAAGAATTGGAATGGATAACTAAGCCGTCCTCATCCTCCTCATCCTCTGTCACCAAGGCTCATACTAGTTTGCCTTCCAATGCAGCTGCCAAAGTGGCCTATTCCACCGGATCCTTGTCCACAGTTACTCCTTCCGTAGCCCCACCATCATGCACGGAGGAGTCACCAGAATTATTTGACCATAGTGTTGGTTACATACTGATGGAGGATGCGCAGCAATTTGAAGGCTCCAATGATGGTTACCAGGTTGAGGAAGGGAGTAACCTGAGCCTATAGAGAGGGGGGTGCCACAGAAGGACAAGTAACTAGCAGTCATGTTCCCCCAGCTGCAGCATACTGCCAAGTTTGCTCCAGTGACAAGGAGGGAGGGGATGATGAGGACACTGACTGTACTTGGTGTGACGAACGTGGATATCAGATCGCTGCCCTCCTCACTGACGGGCAACCGAAGACCCCCCCTGACCTAACACCGCTTGTCACAAACGTAACAATACCACTCTCAGCTGCTTTCAGCACAAAGATTTCCCAGTTTGCGGGACCACCATCTAAATGCCAGCCGCCTGAGAGCGATTGTTACCGGGCTAATCTAAACAATTAACCGTTTCTCTGTCACCACCTCTATTGGAGCCAGAGGAGCTCAATATTTCAGCAATACCAGTATTTCAGAATAACCACCTGTGACACATGCTGTTACCACAGACAGGTATATTCAGATGTGTTATTTTAAAAACAGTAGCCCTCTTCAAAGGAACAGATTCGTAATAGTTGCATTAAGAGCTTTAGGGACAAAATTAACACTTTTCAGAATAAGGTCAAGTTTTAGGTGCAGTAAAATATTTATAGAGAAATAAAGATACAAAATAATGAGACAAAATTACAGTGGCAAAGAAACTCCAACGAGGCAGAATGTCCTCCAGGGGCCAGCTTAAGGGCAGCCACCCTATTGCAGTACACCACAGAGGTTCACAGGTACAGTGCTGACTCCCCTCTTACTTCCAAATGTTCATTGATGTGGGCTTGGTGTAGGCTTTTTTCAACACATGTCCAGTAGATTGCACTGTTGTTGTTTGCAATCAAAGTCAGAAACGGATCAAGCTCGGCCAGAACAGCAATCACTTAGGCACCACATGCTTGACAAGACATATGACAACCTGCCATGCAGTCCGTTGGCAACAGCCCCTGAAAGACCCACATCATAAAACAAGGTAGACTTCTCCTTGCTCCTAATGTGGGATCTCAACCCCTATTATACTTTCAGTCCTCTCAAAAATCTGCACTGAGAGGAATGAAGGAATAGAAATGGGTGCCACAAGTACTTGCAGCCAAACTGCTAGCCATACACCACCAGTTGATTTCAGAAGGCAAATTTCCCTACCCCAGTTGCTGAACTGTAAAAATAAATACTGTTCCAGCCATCCACATGCTCAGCATCTATATGCTAGCTTGGCCAAATTGCTAGCACTACAACTTCTGCCTTTTCAGCTGGTAGACTCTGCCCCCTTTCGTGAATTTGTGGAAGGTGCAGTGGATAAAAGTAAATGCGAACCCAAGGACGCTTGTATGCAGTGTTGCCCACTGTCAGTTTGTAACACCAAAGTAAAAACCAGCAATATTGTCTTTGTTGAAATTGGTAACAAACAGGACCAGCCTGGGTTACTATAAAAAGGTAGAAAGTTTATTGAAGACTTACATATAAAACCATGGCAGGCTTGGGAGGGAGCCGGGATGCTCGTTGCTATACAGGCTGGTTAACAGTACTCCCTGGTGGAACCGGAGGTCTCCCTGGGCTATAGTGATGCGTGATCTGGAAGGAGATCGAGCCAGAGCCACTGGAGATGATGTAGGCTGTGCAGTGGGGGTGACGTCTGCCTCACTGGTATGCAGAGACCAAGGCAGGGAGGGCCGCAGCAAGAGCTCTCACCGGTATGTTCGCTCCTGGTGTCTGCAATGCAGTTACTGGATAGTGGTCCCGTCAGCGTGACGACATGTTTCGCAACATCGCTTAATCATGTCACCTGACGGGACCGGACCACTAGGAACTTATAAAGGGATTATTACCCGGAAGTGAACAGGGGATGGGAGGAAGTGACATATGAGGAAGGACAAGTTCCTAAAGGATACCTCTGGCTCCCCCTGGGTTGTAAATACAATTACATTGAAATACAATTACAAACTGCTGGCGATTGCATACGAAAAATACACTGCTAGATAGGAAAAAAAAAAAACCACATATAGCAAATAACACATATAACATATAACAAATGCAGTGCCAAGCTGTAAAGTAATTGGTGGAGAATGAATAACAAGGAGCAACACATTACAATGATGGTTGCTGAATGGGGATAAATGATTCCAATTCGGCGTACAATGTACATGGGACTAATGATATATATATATATATATATACACACATACGCACATATACATATATACACACATGCACATACATAAGGAGATATAAAAACAAACCTATATATGAATAAGTGCGAAAAATAAATAAATATATATTATTATATATTATTATATATATGTGCACAATGCACGTGTCTAAGGGTTGACAGATGATTACTTAGGTCCACAGGGAAGAGGGAACAACTTATAGGACCGGAGTATACATCACAATTACATAGACCGCTAAGTTATAAACATACACTCGATAATGTATAATCTGGAGGTACACACCTGTATAGAAGATGTGCATGTGTATGCATGCGTGTGCCTACAGATCTAACGTCACACTTATATAGGAAACTGGACAAAGTTGGAAGCCAGTTAAGGTATACTATCAGAGGAGGAAGGATGTGACTGCATGTATAGGGCAGTAATCATGGATTTTACCCAGAGTATATGGGGTGGATAGTACTCGCTCGTGTCACCCTATACCCATACCACTAAGGAGCACTCTGGTAGATGTATAGATAGAGCATAGGGTAGTGAGCTATGTACTTAGAGTATTGCTGTGTCACTGGACATAATGTGACTTTGCTGACATCTTATCAGGCTCAGATGTTGTTGAGGGACCAGAACATAAAGTAACTAGATCGACTTTTTATCTCCATCAGATGGTTTGTTTCCATTGACCGGTCCACCAATCGCAGCCACCACCACAATTCAAATTAATTCTCACCCAGTCCAGACGGTAGACACCATAACAGATGCACAAGGTGCACAACTACCCACCAGACAGATCCAAGAGACCAGCCATGAATTGATTTCCCCCATTAGGACCCAATCGTTCCAGATTTCCACCCACAACAGGTACAGCCCCCTCACAAGAGATCTAGAGGAATTTGCCAGTAATGCCAATCCCAAGTTTCCTCTAGTGGGCATTACAACTGAACCCAGGGGCTCTAATACTCTTGTTAACAATGATATGTTCGAGGATTCTTTTTTAGACAAAGCCCCGACAAGCACTGCCAAAGAAAAATCCAAAAAAAAAAACTATCAGAGGCCGAAGGGGAGGAAGAAACGTTCGAGTCAGTCAACGAAAAAGGAAAAAGATAGAATCTCATAACACCACAGAAAGCACTATCAAAATCTGTCTTCTTACAGCTTAAATGGAGCGGAAATGTCCTTACATCACAAAGGTTTAAGTTTTGCACCCTCGACCGCTGTTCAGGGACCTTTACAACTTCATCCGCAAACTAACACTGACCCGACACTTTTCTAAAGGGAGAGACGCATCAACCAAACAGACCCCAGGTTCTGGAGCCACTGAAAACACCCCGCCTTCTTCAGAAGTCAACAGTGATCTTACACACAGCCTAAATGACTCCAACATCATTCATATCCTAGGAGACTTATGGGAAGAAGGTCAGACCAATACACAATTGGCCGAATGGTTTGCCGACCCCAAGATACTAGATACCAAATTCAAACCCAAATTTGCTTTTTTCCCGGTCAAATCGAAGGGCCCTAACATCGAAACCTTCTCACAAGCTGTCTATCAAGACTTTAAATCTATTTGCCAGACCTCCAAGAAACATCAACACAGGAACTTGTCCCCTGAGGAACAGAAAGCACTGAAAAATTTGGAAGAGAACCACAATATCATTGTTAAATCAGCCGACAAAGGGGGCAGCATAGTGATTCAGGATCGGAAGGACTACCTGAAAGAAGCCCATCATCTCCTTTCCGACCAAGAAACGTATGTTGTCCTTAAGAGTGATCCTTTCACAGAGTATCAGCAAGCATTGAAAAACTTGGTCAAAACATTCTTTGATTATGGCGTGCTGGACAAGAAGGAAAAATCGTTCCTACTACCCAAAGTGTCCAGCACGCCTTATTTCTATCACCTTCCCAAAATACACAAGTCCCTCTCCTCTCCACCAGGACGTCCCATCGTGGCCAGCACCAACAGCCTTACCAGCGGCCTTTCCCAATATATTGACTATTGTCTTCAACCTATAGTCATCAACCTTCCGGCATACGTTAAGGACTCAGCCCACATTATAGATACACTGTCCATATACCATTGGGAAGATGATTATCTATGGACATCCTTAGACGTCTGCTCATTGTACACATCTATACCCCACCATATAGGGCTCCAAGCCCTACAACATTTCCTGTGCAAAAACCAAAGCATTCACCCAAATCAAGCCCAGTTCCTCATAGAAGCCACAGCATTCTGTCTGGAACACAACTACTTTTCCTTCACTGACCAATTCTATCTCCAAATCAAAGGCACAGCTATGGGGGCAAACTTTGCCCCCTGTTATGCCAATATTACGATGGGGTATTGGGAAGAGCAAGCTATATGGCACCAGAATCCTTACACCGAACATATCGCCTATTATGGTCGATATATAGACAATATAATTATCATCTGGAAGGGCACAGAAGAACAGTTCCTGTCTTTTGCATCATACTGTAATAAAAACACCCTGGGCCTCCAATTCACACATGTCCTTGACCCTCTCAAACTAATATTCTTGGATCTTGAGCTCAGTCATGAGCAATATAGGATAGTCTTCCAGAACCACTGCAAGCCAACAAGTGGCAACCCATATCTACACTTTACAAGCTGCCATCATCCATCCTGGAAAAGAAACATACCCAGTGGCCAATTTCAACGGTTGAGGAGAAATTGCACCAAGGATGATGATTATATGGAACAGGGCCAAATCCTTGTCAAGAAATTTCAAGAAAAAGGCTTTCCTGAATTTCTACTCAAAGAAGCATTACAGAAATATAAAACCCTACCCAACAAGAATTCTGGCGGACCCCTTTCTGAGAATTTCAATCCAGCAAGATTCATTACTGGTTATAATACTCAACACAAAAAAATTACCAACATCATCAGTAAACATTGGAGCCTCCTCAAACTAGATCCACTGTTGGCAGAGCTGATACCCGATGTTCTGCAAGTCACTTTCAAGAGAGCTAGAACTATCAAAAAACACATTGCCCCCAGTAAATTGAAATCACGTAAAAAAACACACACTTTTGACATACGCGCATATTTCGACAATATTGAGTCGAGAATATTCCAATGTCGGAAAAGAAGATGTTTAACATGCCAATCTATCAATCATGGCACCACAAATTTTACTGATCGAGAAGGCCACACATATTATATAAAACAATTTATCACTTGCTCAACTCAATTTGTAGTGTATGTTTTACGATGCCCCTGCAAATTGCTCCATGTCAGACGCACGATACGCATCCTAAGCAAAAGAGTAGGGGAACACAGGAGCTTCATCAAAGGTGGATGTGACAAGTTCAGTGTCCCACGACATTTCTTGCAATATCATAACAAAGACACCACAAAACAAACCATCTGATATAGATAAGAAGTCGATCTAGTAACTTTATGTTCTGGTCCCTCAACTACATCTGAGCCTGATAAGATGTCATCAAAGTCACATTATGTCCAGTGACACAGCAATACTCTAAGTACATAGCTCACTACCCTATGCTCAGCAGCTCTATCTATACATCTACCAGAGTGCTCCTTAGTGGTATGGGTATAGGGTGACACGAGCGAGTACTATCCACCCCATATACTCTGGGTAAAATCCCATACATACATACACACACATATATATATATATATATATATGTGTATATATATATATATATATATATATATGTGTATATATGTGTGTACATATCATTAGTCCCATGTACATTGTACGCCGAATTGGCATCATTTAACCCCATTCAGCAACTATCATTGTAATGTGTTATTCATTCTCCACCAATTACTTTACAGCTTGGACTGCATTTGTTATATGTTATATGTGTTATTTGCTATATGTGTTTTTTTTTTCCTATCTAGCAGTGTGTTTTTTTGTATGCAACCCCCAGCAGTTTGTAATTGTATTTCAATGTAATTGTATTTTCAAATAAACAGCCCATGGGGGAGCCAGAGGTATCCTTTAGGAACTTGTCCTTCCTCATATGTCACTTCCTCCCATCCCCTGTTTACTTCTGGGTAATAATCCCTTTAGAAGTTCCTAGTGGTCCGGTCCCGTCAGGTGACATGATTAAGCGATGTTGCGAAACATGTCGTCACGCTGACGGGACCATAGTTACATAGTTAGTCAGGTTGAAAAAAGACACAAGTCCATCCAGTTCAACCAAAAAAAAAAAAAAACAACAACATTTTATATATATATATATATATATATATATATACATACACTATCCAGTACCTGCATTGCAGACACCAGGAGCGAACATACCAGTGAGAGCTCTTGCTGCGGCCCCTCCCTGCCTTGGTCTCTGCATACCAGTGAGGCAGACGTCACCTCCACTGCACAGCCTACATCATCTCCAGTGGCTCTGTGAGGACACTGTGGCTCGATCTCCTTCCGGATCACACATCACTATAGCCCAGGGAGACCTCCGGTTCCACCAGGGAGTACTGTTAACCAGCCTGTATAGCAATGAGCATCCTGACTCCTTCCTAAGCCTGCCATGGTTTTATATGTAAGTCTTCAATAAACTTTCTACTTTTTTATAGTAACCCAGGCTGGTCCTTTTTGTTACCAATTTCAACAAAGACAATATTGCTGGTTTTTACTTTGGTGTTACAAACTGACAGTGGGCAACACTGCACACAAGCGCCCTTGGGTTCGCATTTTCTTTTATTTACTGTACTCCCACCCCGGAGCTGAACCTAGGCTGCAAGGTACCTGCAGCTAGTCACTCAGTCCCCTGTGTGTCCACAAGTAACAATATATGATCAGCGCCTAATCCTTTTTCGTTTTCTTGTGCTGTACCACAGTGGCAGGTTCCAAAAATACATTTCTTTACATATAAGGCCATTCCAGCTCTACCATCATGTGGAAGGCAATGTTTTGGCCTTGTTGGACAGGGTGGTCAGTGGCAAGGTTCATATTACCGCTAACTCATGGTCCAGCAGGCATGGTTAGGGACGTTACCTTTCCTTCTTGGCGTACTGGGTAACTGCTGGCAGCTGGGAAGGATGCAGAACAGGGCTCAGTGTTGGAGCTAGTTCCGCCACCACTCCTCCAAAAAGCTGGTAATGATTTTGACACATCCGCTTCCTCCACCCCCTCCTCTTCTTCCTCTGTGGTCTCTTCTACAGATTTGTCCTCTAAACCTGCAGTGCTCCCTAAGCGTTCAAGGTGCTATGCAAGCAGTCAGGCTAAAAGATGCCATGCAGTGCTTCAGTTGGTCTGTCTAGGGGGCAGGAGCCACTCTGGGGCAGAGATTCTGTCAGCTCTGTGGGGGCAGGCTCAGAGGTGGTTCATGCCACGGCGGCTTGAGCTAGGAATGGTTGTATGCGACAATGGCACCAACCTCCTCTCTGCCCTCCGACTGGGACACTTGACACATGTTCCATGCTTGGCACACATCCTGAATTTCGTGGTGTATCATTTCTTGACCATGTACCCAGGCTTACCAGATATTCTGAGGCAGGCCAGAAAAGTCCGTGGTCATTTCCGGTGGTCATACATTGCCAGTGCTCGGCTGGCTGAATTCAACCTGCCCACCATCTGCCTCATTTGTGACATGCCCACCAGGGGCACTTTGCCATTGCTGCAGCGGCTGCACACACAGCAGAGGGCCATCAATGAGTACCTGTGTGAGTATGGAACCAAGACAGGCTCACTCCAGTGGCTACTTATCAAGGATGCATGCACTGCCCTGTCACCATTTTAGGAGGCCACAAGGATGGTGAGCAGCAACAATGTATGCATCAGTGACACTGTCCCTCTAGTCTTCCTGTTGGAGCACACACTTCGTAGAATCATGCAGAGGGCACTTGAGGCAGAACAACGGGATGAAGAGGAAGACTTCCTTTCCTCTTAAGGCCCCCTTTATGCAGATAGTATTCCTGAACAGCCACCAAATGGGTGTTTCTGAGGCTTCATTCAGTCAGAGGAAGAACGGTCGAGAAGGTGGCTGGCTGACCGATCCCTTTAAACAATTTTTCAGTCCTCAGCACCAAGGGCTGATAGGGTCAAGCAACCATCGCCAGCGTCTGCATTATATGGTGCAGGAATATCTAGGGGCAAGAGCAGACTTGGAGACCTTTCCAACGGAGCATCCACTGGGTTACTGGGTCTTGAGGACAGACCTCTGGCCAGAACTTGCTCAATATGCAATCAAGCTACTGGCCTGTCCTGCATCGAATGTGGTTTCTGAACAGACATTCAGTGCTGCTGGAGGGTTTGTAATGGATCAAAGAGTGCACCTGTCCACAGACTCCATTGACAGGCTCACATTTATAAAAATGAATCAGTCCTGGATCAGCAGCTATCAAGCCACTGATGCTGATGTAACTGATTGCCTATGATTGCCTATGCTGCCTAAGTGCATATCCTATTCCTGAATCTTGATGATGTTAGCGTCCAACAATATTTTTGGTTTAGGGCACCACCAATACCCAAGGCCCAATTTTTCAGCACCAGTTTGACTGGGGCATGTAATTACAATTTTTAAAATAATTGTTTACAGCAAGGCTCAATCCGATGCCCAACATGAATAACTGTGAGGGGTTACAGTGTTCAAGCACCACCAACACCCAAGACCCAACTTTTCTGCACCTGTTTGACTGGGGCATGTAATTACAATTTTTAAAATAATTGTTTACAGCAAGGCCCAATCCTGCACCCAACAAGAGTAGCTGTTAGGGGTTACAATGTTCAGGCACTACTGTTTGAATGGGGCATGTAATTACAATTTTATATAGACCAGTCCCGGAAGTATATATAATACAGTTAAGAGTATATAGTGTAGTCCGTATAGTATATATATTGTAATAATGTAAAAAAAAACCAAGAGTCGGTTTTTGACAAGTCTTTTATTAAATAAAAATAGCTCTGTCTTCTCCCCAGGGGTGTTATTAGGTGGGAATAAGACCAGGGGCTTCAGCCTCAAGTCCAAGCCGTGGAGCGAGGAGCGGCTTTGTGGAGTGGAGGGGTGTTGCTGCCTGGCTCACCAGTGCCCGTCAGTGCTGACCACTAAACTGACCTGACACATACACTGACCTAACTGACACCTACACTAACCTGACACCTACAATGAGCTACCTGACACCTACACTGACCTAACTGACACATACAATGACCTAACTGACACCTATGCTTACCTAATACCTACACTGACCTGACACTTACACTGACCTACCTGACACCTACACTGACCTATCTGACACATACACTGACCTTAGTGACCTACCTTTTCCAAGTCAGACTTCAGGTGACCTCTGGACACTCCTGCAGCGGATCTCCCTCCCGGTGTGGACTGGCCGCAGTGTCACTCCTGCCTTCTGCCTGCCTCAGCATTCCACAAAAAACTCCAACCCGCATCATTTCCAGAAGGAGATTTTGAAAAAAAAGACAGCATCAGGAGGAGAGCGTCTTTTTTTTTTTCAGTGGATAACCAGCGGCAATGAAGAAGACAGCAGCGTGAGAGAAGATGGCCAGGGGAGAAGACGGCACCGGGAGAGACGCACCGTGAGAAGAAATATCGGGGAGAAGACAGCTATTTTTTTAAATAAAGGACTTGTCAAAAACTGGCTCTTGTTTTTTTTTTTTACATTTCACAACTTTTTTGGTGAGTGAGTAGGGATACAATGTACCCGATACCCATTCACAAAGGAGGGCCGGGATGTGGGGGCCCCCTTGTTAAAGTAGGCTTCCAGATTCCGATAAGCCCTCTGCCCGCAGACCCCGACAACCACAGCCCAGGGTTGTCTGGAAGAGGCCCTTGTCCCCATCAACATATGGGGACAAGGTGCTTTGGGGTGGGAGGTTCAGAGCCCCCCTGCCCCAAAACACCCCCCATGTTGAGGGCCTGTGGCCTGGTACGATTCAGGAGGGGGATGCACTCACTTGCCCCTCCCCTATCCTGCCTGGCCAGGCTGCATGCTTGGATAAGGGTCTGGTATGGATTTTGGGGGGGACCCATGTACATTTTTAAAAATTTTTGACGTGGAGTTCCCCTTAAAATCCATGGACTGGGGGAGGGGGGGGGCATGCAATTTTTTTCAGTGATTTTTTTAATCTATATTGCCAGGAGCCAGCAATACATTGCAGCCGCGAGCAACTTTAAATTACTTTTTTTCTTTAGAAATGTAATTTTGCTACGGCACTGTTCTAAACATCACACAGATGAGCCACTTTACAGGCAGACTAAGGGGACCCCAGGCACGATATTTAAAGGAATATTTCATTTTTATTTTTTCACTTTAAGCATTATTAAAATCGATGCTCCTGAAAAGCCGATCGTTTTTAAAAACTTTTTTTGCATTGTCCCCTAGGTCAGTATCCAGGTCCACATACACTTTTTATGGCAATAACTTGCATATAAGCCTTTAAAATGAGCACTTTTGATTTTTCATGTTCGTGTACCATAGACTTTAATGGGGTTTGCATGTTCACACAAATTTTTTGCCTGTTCGCATGTTCTGGTGCGAACCGAACCGGGGGTGTTTGGCCCATCCCTACTGATGAGTCAAAATTTGAAATATGTGGCTGTAGCAAAGGGCAACTTGTTCATGAAGGGCTAGAGAGCAGTAGAATAATGAGCATCTGAAGGCAACAGTGAATCATGGTGGAGGTTCCTTGCAAGTTTGGGGCTGCTTTTTTGCAAACAGAGTTGGAGATTTGGTCAGGACTAATGGTGTCCTTAATGGTGAGAAATACAGGCAGATCAATCATGCCATACCATCAGGGAGGTGAGTGACTAGCTCCAAATTATTCTGCAGCAGAACAACGACCCCAAACATACAGCCAATGTCATTAACAACTAGCTTCAGTGTAAAGAAGAACAAGGAGTCCTGGATGTGATGGTTTGGCCCCCACAGAGCCCTGATCTCAACATACTTGAGTCTGTTTGGGATTACATGAAGGGACAGAGGGATTTGAGCTCTAATCATGTGCTTCTAAAAATAAAAAATAAAAAAAAAATGGAATCCATGCGTCCAGCGCCCTGCATGTAAAGTTAGAGATCAGGTGCATGGATTAGGGGGCGGTGCTACTGAACCCCATATGGATGGGCCACTGCTGGCTTTGAAGCAGCCTACATCCGCAGAAGCTCTGTGGTTAATTCTCCAAGATGTTTGAAACAACCTGCCTGCTGAGTTATATATTATTATATCTTGTAAGCATAACAAGAAGAATAGATGCTGTTTTGACAGCAAACAGTGGTCACCCAAATATTGATTTGATTTGGATTTGACTTACTTTCAATTTTATTAATTGATTAAAATAAACTATTAACACTTCTATTTCTGAAAGCATTCTTAATTTACAGCAATTTTCACACCTGCCTAAGACTTTTGCACAGTACTGTACATATGGGGTGCTTGGAACAGCTATCAGTTTTATTGATATTTTATACTTGATGTAAACAATTTAAAAATAAAACAAAAGTTTTTTATCATATAGTATTGTCTTAAAATGTCTGCATATAACATCTAAAATAAAAATAATATTAACAACCATAAATTAATACTTTTTTCTCTACTCACATTTGGAAACTTACAGTAGATATAGATCTTCTTGTAGTGGTCACCTAATCCCAAATGAGATTAATAGTTATAAAATATTGAGCTGCACTAAACAGAAATCCAATAATTTAATGAGTGAAATAATGTACAACGGGGATCGACAACTCGTCGATCACGGTCCGCCTGTCGACCACCTGCGAGTGACAGGTAGAATGCTAACAGGTTCCTCTGCTGCCGACCACCGCCTTGTAGGTGCCGGTCCTCTCTCTCTTCCCAGCCTTAAGTCTCCTCCACAGCTCCATCGCACCTTCTATGTCCTGGTCTCTCTCTTTCTCCCTCCCACCCTCTCCCCGTCCACTTTTTAAGTTAACCACTTGACCACTGGACACTTAAACCCCCTTAACAACCAGACCAATTTTGAGCTTTCACTGCTCTCACATTTTGAATGACAATTACTCAGTCATGCAACACTGTACCCATATGAAATTTGGGTCCTTTTTTTCACACAAATAGAGCTTGCTTTTGGTGGTATTTAATCACTGCTGGGTTTTTTATTTTTTGCGCTATAATTAAAAAAAAATCGAAAATTTTGTAAAAAAAATAATTTTTCTTAATTTCTGTTATAAAATTTTGCAAATTAGTAATCTTTCTTCATAGATTTTGGCCAAAATGTATACTGCTACATATCTTTGGTAAAAAAACAAAACAATTTAGTGTATATTATTTGGTCTTTGTGAAGTTTATAAAGTCTACAAGCTATGGTGCCAATCACTGAATATTGATCACACCTGATGTACTGATGGCCTATCTCATTTCTTGAGACCCTGACAAGCCAGGAAAGTACAAATACCCCCCAAATGACCCCTTTTTTGGAAAGAAGACATTCCAAGGTATTTAGTAAGAGGCATGGTGAATTTTTTGAAGTTGTATTTTTTTCCCACAATACTTTGCAAAATGAAGATTTTTTTCCACAAAATTGTCATATGTTAACAGATTATTTCTCACACCCAACATATATGCATACCACAAATTACACCCCAAAACACATTCTACTACTCCTCCTGAGTATGGCGATACCACATGTGTGAGACTTTTACACAGTCTGGCCACATACAGAGGCCCAACATGCAGGGAGAACCATCAGGCGTTCTAGGAGCATAAATTACACATCTAATTTCTTGACTACCTCTTGCACTTGGAGCAGCAGGACAATTGAAACGACCAAAAATGACCCCATTTTGGAAAGCAAAGACCCCAACGTATATTCTAGGAGGTATAATGAGTCTTTTGAACATGTCATTTTTTACACAAGTTTTTGGAAAATGTGGAAATAAAATGAAAACACATTTTTTTTACACAAAGTTGTCAATTTATACCACATTTCTAACACACAGCATGTACCTAGCAAAAATCACACACCACAAAATATCCTGCTACTCCTCTCGAGTATGGCGATACCACATGTGTGACACTTTTACACAGCCTGGCCACATACAGAGGCCCAACATGCAGGGAGCACCATCAAGTGTTCTAGGGGCATACATTTCAAATCTAATTTGACTACCTTTTACACTATTGTGAGGCACTGTGGTGGCATGGATAGGCACTGTAGTGGCATGGATGTGCAGTGTAGTGGCACGGATGGGCACTGTAGTGGCATGGATGGGCACTGTAGTGGCATGGATGGGCAGTGTAGTGGCACGGATGGGCACTGTAGTGGCACAGATGGGCACTGTAGTGGCATGGATGGGCACTGTAGTGGCAGGGATGGGCAGTGTATTGGCATGGATGGGCACTGTAGTGGCACGGATGGGCACTGTATTGGCACAGATAGGCACTGTAGTGGCATGGATGTGTCAGAGATGAGAACTGATGTGGTATGGATGAGCATGAAGGAGGCACAAATGAGCCATGGATGGGGATGGATGAGCCATGGATGGGGATGGATGAGCATGGATGGTGGTGACTGAGCACGGATGGGGATGACTGAGCATGAATGAGGATGGATGAGCACAGATGGGGATGACTGAGCATGAAAGAGGATGACTGAGCATGGATGGGGATGACTGAGCACGGATGGGGATGCATGAGCATGGATAGGGATGGATGAGCATGGATGAGAATGACTGAGCATGGATGGGTATGGATGAGCATGGATGGGGCTGACTGAGCATGGATGGGTGGGTGAGCATGGATGGGTGAGCATGGCTGGGTGGGTGAGCATGGATGGATGGCTGAGTGAGCATGGATGGATGGATGGGTGAGCATGGATGGATGGCTGGGTGAGTACGGCTGGGTAGGTGAGCATGGATGGATGGATGGGTGAGCATGGCTGGATGAGCTCCGGCTGGGTGAGCCGGTACGAGTGGGTAGGTAGGTAGGTACGAGTGG
>BLSH010098832.1:0-30463 GCA_018402905.1 Glandirana rugosa | reverse complement strand
GGATGTTGGGTTCATGTCTGTGTCAGGACGTCCTCTGACCTTAACCTCCCAGGTCAGTCATACGTCTCAACTTTCGACATCACTACTGAGAAGTCCTCCTAGGAAGAAGGGTACAGTGATAGATGTGACTGTCGACCCGCCAAAAATTTCCTGACTGTTGAACCTACGGGTGCACCTTCAGCTTACTAACCTACTAAGTACCTTTCCACCACACCCCTCCGTTCCTTCAGACCCTGATGTAGACCTTCCTTCGAATGAGGGCGTGGTATTTTCACCCCGTACAACTGCGTGTACACGGGAACCAGGGTCTGAAACTCTTGATAGGATCCTCCTGAAGAGTCATCACTACAGCTTTCAACTCTGCATACTGACTGGACCCTCCAATTCCAGTCTCCTGCAGGACTGTGTCTGTACTTGGGTTGTAGGCTGCTGCTTTCCATTTACGCCCAGACAAGGCGACTATGGCTGAACCATCAGTGAACCATGCTGACTCCTTCATCTCTTCTGACAGAGACTCAAAGGGTGGAGCCTCTTGAATGGGGGATGACAGCAGCATAGGAATTTCTTCTTCTGGCTGGGTGCTGGTATAAGTAACAAGCCCTGCCAACTGTTTTGAAATGTCTCTGACATCCCCAGCTGCAATGCCCCCTCTTTCTTGAAGGTACCACTTCCATTTCATCAGTGTCTGATTCTGGGCTACAGCTGCCCTAGTGGTCAGTCCATTATCTCTCACCCATCCTGCTATTGGCAATGCAGTGTGGATGGTGACTGTGTCCTTTCCTGTTATTGTCTCTACATGTTGAAGTGCTATGTAGGCCCCAAATAGGTACTTCTCTAGGGGCATGTATCTCGTCTGTGCCCCTGTCAGTTGTTTGGACCAAAATCTAATGGGTATTGCTCTCAGTTCTTTCTTTTCATTTGGCTGCCACAGACTCCAAGATATGGTACCATGCTGCTCCACTACATCCAGCTGAAATGGTACTCCTTGTCTCACGGATCCTAATCCCTGATGCTGCAAAATTGCTTCTTTAGCAGCAAGGAATGCGGTCCGCTGCTCTGTACCCCATGAGAACTCAGTCTTTTTCCTTGTGACATTGTATATAGGCCTTAGAATCAGTCCAGGATGTGGGATGAACGATCTCCAGAATCCCAATGAACTTCTGTGCCTCCCTTTTGGTAGTAGGGGGCAACAGCACCTGGATAGTTTGCACAACTGTCTCTGGAATTTTGCTCTGAGTCTGCACAGTCCACATCATTTCTAGGAACTTCACCTCTGTAGCAGGTCCTTGGACTTTGTCTCTGTTGATAGCCCACCCTCTGTTCTCCATGTGCTGTATCAGCAGGTGCAGTGCTTCAGTTACATCTTCTTGTTCCAGAGATCATGATGTCCTCAATGTAGTGAAACACAGCGACTTTCAAATTCAATGTACTTAAATCTCGGGCAATTAGTCCATGACAAATCGTTGGAGAATGAAGATAGTCTTGCGGAAGGACAGTGAAAGTGTACTGGCGGCCATCCCACACAAAGGAAAACTGGTCCTGACACTCTGGGTCTATCAAAATCGAAAAGAAAGCATTAGCCAAGTCTATCACAGCATGATATTCTCTTGCCTCTTTAGCAATTTTTTCAACAATTGAGATCATATCCGGTACAGCTGACTTCAATGTAGGTGCCACTTTGTTTAGACCTCTGTAATCCACAGTCATTCTATATGTCCCATCAGGTTTCTTTACTGGGAACACAGGAGACGAGAAAGGACTTACAGCAGGTCTGAGGATCCCTACTCTTAACAGCTCTTGAATAATATCCCCAATTTCTTTGTGGCCTCCAGGAAGTCTGTACTGCTTGAGACAGACCAGCTTCTCTGGTGGAGGAATGTAGACAGGGGTCCATTTCACATGACCTCTGACCACAGCCTTCACCGCTCTAACCAGATACACTTTATCAGGATACCCGAATGTGAATGTACCCCATTCAGTCTGAACAGACTGACCTTGAAGTACATCCATCCCAAGAATATTTTTGGGTAACTCTGATACCAAAACATTTGTCCAAAATCCTAGTCCATTGCCAATAACCAATTTCACCCGTGTCCTAACTGCTGGTGTGGTTTGCCCTCCCAAACCTTCTACATAAATCAATTCTCCTTTGTGATGGGAAGGATTTCCTTGCAAAAGTGTAACTTCAGCTCCAGTATCAACTAAAGTCATCACATGTGTAGGCGAAGATGACTTCCCCCACCATACAGTGACAGGTGCATATGGGCGTCGGTCTCCTGCTGTCACTGCCCTCACTGCTATTACAGGAGACCCACCTTCCCTTCATAAAGGATAAGAAACCCCCCAATCCCCTTTTCTGAGTCTCTCTAACTCCTCCCCAGGATAAAGGGATTTGGGTTTGGGTTTGTGTGCAGTTTTGGGAATTGGTTTGGGGCTAACAGGAGGGGTCTGTTCTGTTTTCTCCAAATCTAAGCTGATGTTATCCTCACTAGGAGTAGTGTTTCTCACCCTGGCAGTTTTCCCCACTAAATGTTTCCCCCTCTTCAGCATTTCTGTAGTAGGAATCCCATCTATCTCATCTTTAGGTACTCCTCTTTAGTAGGTCCACCCACATTTGTTTCCTATAGATAACTAGCCTGGTTTTCTCTTCACCTCCTATCTTCTCTACCCCATTCCCTTTCTTCTCTGTTCTTTTCGGCTTGTATTCTTCCTGTCTGGCCTTGACCTTATCTACTGCCCTGACAGGTTTTGTTTTAGTCTCCTCTAGCTCCCCCAACTGGCTTAAGAGGGTAGTGGCTTCATGAATCTTGCTGTTTAATCCCAGGCCTCCCAGCAAAGACAATAAAGGAGCCCTGAGATTAAATGGCGCAGACTTAATCAACTTAGAGCGCAGAGCAGACGTAAAGGGTTCCATATCTGGACCCATCCATTCTGGAAATGTATTTAATCCGATTATACAAGCCATCTCACGTAACCTGGAAATACCTTCTCCTATTGATCTCCAGGAGTAGGTATTTTACAAGTCAGTAGGACTAGCGTATACTCGGACTATTCCATCTTTCACAAGGTCTAGCAGTGAAAAATTCACACTAAACTCTCGAGCTTTTCGCATTGCCTGACGCAATTATGGATCATGGGTTAACACTCCCATAGCCACTGCTTCCTTACCTGACAAAACAATACTGTCCGCCCCTTCATCCCACAAACGCAGGAGCCAACTCAATAGGGTTTCTCCAGACCTTTGTTTGTATTGTTTAGTCAGTTCATGGAGTTCAGTTTGTGTAAACTCCTGAACTTCTTCAAATTCAACATCTCTGAGGTTGCGATAATGCACCTCCCCATCTGCCCTATCCTCTCTATCATGTTGCCTTTTCCTATGCTTAGTAATGAGAGGTCTGGCACGCCTTTTCTTTCCCACTAGCAGATCATCATCTGACATATCAAACTCTATTTCCTCATCCTCACTATCATTTGAGGAGAACACATCCTCACAATCCCAGTTTTGGGATGTGACAATGGCACATACCCTGGCTTTACTAACAGGTTTACAGCCTTTCCTTTTCCTTAAGGCATTAATTGATTTGGTCATGAGGGCTGCACACCTTTCTTGCAAATCATCAGCCCAACTAGCAGTTGTACGAACACACTCTGAAGCAACTGCTAGCTGGTCTTTTAATACCTTGATTTCTGTCTCTGCCTTCTCCCTTCTCTGTGATTCAGTATAGAGAGCATGAAGGAAGTACCAACCCACTGTGGACACTGTCCTCTTCTCTTTTTTACTTAAATCCAACCCCTTAAGGCTAAAATCTACAAAATGATCTGAGACTTTAACACCCCAAGTCTTATTCAAGGGAGAAGCATACTTTACAAATTCTTTAGCAAGAGACTTCCACTCATGGTCTCTGGCCCAGATAGGTAAGCTGCACACTTCCTTCTGGTCACCAGAAACCTCTGCAGCCTTGCTTCTCCTAAACATTTTATGCAGCATTTTTACCTAGCACAAGCTACACAACACACCACAGAAAACACAGGTCTGCTTCAGTTGAACTTATAGCACAGATCACGGCACGAGCCCCCAATTGTTTGATCAAGGGACGAGCCCCCAATTGTTTCGCTTTCGTCTAGATAGCAAGGTTACTTTGCGGTATAAGCAAGGAAGTTCAGACCGGTTTTGTGTATTAATGAGCTTTTACTGAACAAAAATGCTGTACATACAAAACTATTACAATATTAGGAATACAAATCAAGACTGACAGATTTCTATAGCAAATTAACAACCTAGCCAACAAACAAACTATAGTCTGTAACAATAGAAATACACTTAAATGTTACTTAGCTTCAGTTACTGTGTTCGTGATCTCCGTTGACAACGATTCTTCTGGAGATCAGGCACTTTCCTTAGTTTCACAGATGAGTGCTTCGACGTTAATCCATTGTGAGAGCCCGCTCTTCTGCTCTGAGCTCATCTCTGGCAATATTTATATGGCTCAGTTCGTTTACAATGGTTACCTTAACGATGTAGTAATCAAAATGCCTGTGTATTCCCAAATTTTACCTCAAGACTCTGCCATTACAAATATACAATTGTTTACAGTATCTATAGAGACAACTGTCAAACAACAATGCTAACAAACTCATTTACCTTAACAATCAACTGACAACTGTCCCATTGTTTCAGGACAGCCTGTGTTACCAAGGCATTTGTTTGAGAAGCATCCTCAAACAAACCTGATCTGTTAAAATGAGTCTGATAGATAAATCATTTGTTCATATAAAATATATTTTATATCAAAGAAACACACTGAATTAGAGCGGAGACTGTGAGCCAGGCCTTCTCATCCAACATCAGTGCCTGACTTCCCAAATACACTTCTGGAAGAATGGCCAAATACTCCCAAAGACAAACATCCTAAACCTTATAGAGAGCCTTCCCAGAAGAGTTGAAGCTGTTATAGCTGCTAAGGGTGGGCCAACTCAATATTGAACCCTTCGGACTAAGACTGGGATGTCATTAAAGTTCATGTACATGTAAAGGCAGGCATCCCAATTACCTAGCTAGTGTATCTGCCAAGATTTGCAATGGTGGTGGAACCCTCCTACACATAAATACTTCATTTAGACATAATTTTGGTAAGGCCCTGAGTCATGTTTAACAACATAGAGAGGACAAACAACATCCCCACATGAAGTGCCATGCTTGGGAATCGAACTCAGGACGTCTGCAATGGTAGACAGAATTGCTACCTTTTAAATCACGGGGCTACTACACATCAAGTCCTCCTATACATAAATACACAGAGCATTTATAGGAATATATAGGACTTACATTAGTCAGGAGTTAATCTTCTAAATTTAATCTGTGATTTTTGGTGGTTCTTGCTGCGTGATTTTTGGTAATGACATTTTTATTACTGATGTTGGTACACATCACATTTTTGGGGCTCAAATTAGGATCATTTGGAAAGAATAAAAAATAAGAAAATGCGACTAATTTTAAATTTCCATAAGCAATGATATTGTTTGTGGTTTGTGAAGACACCTGTGTGAGTTTGGGGAAATATTTTTGTGAGATAGATATCAACAAATGAAAGTGACAGAGAAAAAATTATTTTACCAAAACATGAAAAGATTATTCTAGCATTCTTAAAAACAAAATAGATTATCAAAATTGCAACATTGTTGCAAGGACAATTTCTTTGAGAGAAAGATACATTTCATCCCAACATGAAATGGATTTATTTGAGAAAGTAACAATTGTTCCATTAGAATGAATGGCTGAAACTTGCATTGGGCTACATAATTCTCATCTTCACTCCAAAAAAATCTGTGTAAAATAACTCTCATTTTGGTATTTACTATCTACTCAAAGAATTACTCCATGAGAGTTAAAAACTGAGTTATTTTGTGTCTGAGCATACTCAGTTGTGTTCAGCTGTGCTCTGCACCTAAATGTAAAGAGACGGGGAATTTATCTCTTCTCAGACTTTTTAAGATATTTCAGTGTAGAAACCATTTTTTCACAGTTTAAAAGCAGATTATCTTTAAACAATATACTGCATATTATAGTACAATTTAGGGGATCAGATCATTCTCTAAACATTATTTCTATTTGCAGTACTCCAGGTCCTGACTAGAGTAAGGATTTGGGCATTAACTGTGACCTGGGAGCTATAGTGAATTCCATTTTGGGAGTAATTTTCTACCAGCGCTAGTGTGAATACCGTTTTAGCGCCATTTACTGTGAATCACAGTAATTTGCCACAAATCGCCGTAATTTTACCACGAATCGCCGTAATTTTGCCACTATTTTATGGCAGCGCTATAGTAAATGACCCACATAGCGTCTTTATAAATAAAAGCAAACTTGTGGTAGTCCAATAGTGCAATACATGTTTAAACTTTAACCGTTTCCTGACTGGCTCGCATACATTTACTGCTGCATAGTGGCGATCTGTGCATGCGCAGCTAGGGGGCGAGCGAGCGCTCTACCTGAGTGGGGCCACGGGTCGGGTGGACTAGATGTCCGCCGGCGACTCGCAATCGATTGTTAGAGAAGAAAAGCGGGGAACCGCCGATGTAAACACGGCAGTTTCCTGCTGTGTCAGGGAGCATGTCAGAGATCTACTGATCCCTGTCATCGGAATCAGTTAAATCTCTTATGCCACTGGCAGCCCAGCCCCCACACAGTTAGAACATGCTTAGGGAACACAGTTAACCCCTTGATTGCCCCCTGCAGGTTAACCCCCTCCCTGCCAATGACATTTATACAGTAATCACTGGCTATTTAAATTTCTGAATAAATGTCAATGGTCCCAAAAAAGTGTCAAAATGTCTGACATGGCTGCCGCAATATCACAGTCCCGATAAAAATCGCAGATTGCCGCCATTACTAGTATAAAAATACTGATGTGATATCATAAAACCAAGTGTAAAAACAAGACACTTACATAAAAGCTGCTGCTCTCCAGGAGACAGCAGCCACAGATACCAATGCACACAACAAACTTCCCCTAATATGTTTCGTCCAATAGCACACCTTCCTATTGAATGAAACATGTTGGGTAAAGTTTGTTGAATGCCCTGATATCTGTGGCTGCTGTCTCCTGGATTGTGTGAAGCTGTTGATAGCAGAACAGGAAACTAAAAGAAGTGGAATGAATTAATATGCATGAGCTGCATAAGTGTGCAACACTCACTGTTTATGCTGGATGCAGATAATACATAATTTACAAGGATGAGGTTGGAAAGTGTATTTTGTACATCAGGTAGAATATGTGGCTCTGATATTCTTAACTGAACAATAGAGAACAACTAAAGGCACCTGTATGCCAAACTAAACAAGTACCAAATCTAGTTTGTATGTGACGCACAAGCCTCATAAAGTAAACAAAACACTTCCTTTACCATTTCTGGTTGAGCCAAATCCTCCTTTGTACCTCACATTCCAATTACAATTTGTACCTCAACTTCCAGACACCGAAGCTTACAGTGAGGGGGTTTCAGAAACAGGTCGTGCTGTCAATCAGAAAGCAGTGACCAGGACCACTACAGGCTTGCAATTCAGCAGTGACAATGCTGAAAGTCACACCACTGCAACATTTTTTCATCTCACAGTAGTGCAATCAGGTACAGCCTACATGACTACTAGCTCTCATAAATGTTTGTGGCTGTTGTATATTAAAATATTACTCTCTAATGTTATTTTAAGATATAACTTACCTCATCTCCCCCTCTTAAATTATGGCCAAAGCAAGCTGCTTACATACTGTGCAGCAACTGTACATTGTGGCTATTATCTCACTCTAATTTATATTTAAAACTTAACATTGTCTCATCACTCTATTTTACATTGCAGCCTTATTACGCTACGTACATACTCTCTAACCACTGTATTATATGTGAGGCAGCACTGGAGCACTGGAAAGAGCCACAAACTAGGAGAAAAAGAGCATAATTTACCTTGCGGCAAACATTACAACATTTGCAGCTGAGGCCCAGCTGCAGAAACATAATCTGTGGCACCTTTCAGTGCCAAGTCACTGGAAAAGGGCAGGGGAGGCTAGAGGAGCTTTTAATGGTGACAGGTAAGAAGAGGTGGCAGGAGCTGGTAATGGTGGCTGGATGGCAAAGGTGGCAGGAGTTGGTGATGGTGGCAGGCCAGGAGAGGTAACATGAGTTGGTAATGGTGGCAACAGCAGGCCAGGAGAGGAGCTGGTTATAAGTTATAGTAATGGTTCTCTGTCTCTAAGACAGCACATTACATGCAAGCCAAAGGTTCCAGCACATACTGTGCAAGTTCTGGCCTGTGGTCCAGCCTGAACACCTATTGGTTCTTGGGGTCCTCACTTGGAAGAGTTTCTGCTTCAGCCCTGGACACCATAAAGTCTGTCATCATATAGTTTAGGCACTGTCTGTGACAGCTGTCTTCAGCTGGGTCAGTCTGCTGTGGTTAAAATAAAAAATTAATAACACTGATGAGGCAGCCACCATGCCTTTCACCAATCTGAAATTTGGAGGTGTGTACAGCATGAGAATGGATCCTGCTACTACCTGGAAATGTAGCCAAATGTGGCCAAGAGTATCTTCTGTATCACCACTTGTAAGCACATTTTTTCCCTCTGTGATGGTAGCATAAGTTCTGCCATTTTCCCCTTGCATTTGGGATCCAAAAAGGTGGCCACCCAGTAATGGTCCCTTTCCTATATGGTCTTAATCCCGAGGTCCTTGCACAGGCATTTCAGAATGAAAAAACCCATTCACCACAAGTCCATAAAATAAAGCAGAGATGCCGGGTGCAGAAAGGCAGTCGCACAGCTGAAATAGCAATCATGAAAAGAGATAGAAAAAAGAGTCTGCAACTCCTTGTTGCTTTTTAACCACTTTAGCCCCGGAAGGTTTCACCCCAGTGGAGACTCGTCCATAGGGGCTCCTGGGGCAGTGCCCCACAGTCTTTGTTGCAGGAAAACAATAAATAAATACATAAAAATAAACTATATAATTTTTTTTCTCTTGAGTTCCCTTCCCTGATTGTTATCTCTCTCTGTGCTACTGTTGCTAGGTAGATTAGAAAAAAAAGTCTACTTTTTTTCTATTCTGCCTAGCAACAGGCCGTCCGTCCGAAAATTCATTTAAAACCGTCAGAACACTTAGTAAACAGCTTCTCCATGGTTATTGGTTGATTTACAGTCTTCCATTGTGCTAATAAGAGCTCAAATGGATGGGCCAAAAAAAGGACCAGGCCCGCCTATTGAGCTCCTTGATTTTCTCACTCCACCAGGGGGTGGAGATCTTCCAAGTGAAAGTGAGGAAAGTGTGAGGCTGGGAGGAGGAGCTCACTGTACAGCAGCCGATGAAGGAGCGGAGGGAAGAGATACACATTCATCACATTTCTCTGCCAGCACAGCGCGACATACCAGCTCCAAACACCTGAAGCTTTATGCAAATGTAGCAGTAGGATACTGGCCACAGATTCCTCTCAGTGATGATGTCATCAGAAGGCGCAGGGTGTAGGTGTGTGCATGTGGTTCTAGAATTGCACTGCACTTTCTGCTAAAGACCGCTTGTTTCTTTACACAGAAAGTTGAGGAGATGACAAGCTTATGTGCTCTGCTGATATGTTATCAGTGTGCTGCTCTTACACTCAATGCAGGAAGGCCTGACTGATAGTGGGCAGGCAGAATGCAGCAGGGTAAACAAGTCCTGTTTGGTGGGTGTTCCGAATGGAAAAATCTTGAACTGTGAGTAGCAAAACTGGATAGAGAACATCAGGTAGAAGATGTGGCTCTGTCTGTATTTGAAAACCAAACACTAAAGTAATTACTCTGTATATGTCTCCCATCCTGTACTAGAGCTGCCAGTGCATGTTGGAAGTTTTACTCCTATAGGCTGAAATACATAATTGTTCCTGTTAGGGATTGTAGTCTATATGGCTGCTGAGAGTGGTGGTGGTGGTGGTGGGGGGGGGGTGATTTGGTGACTATATGACTGCTGAGGATGGCTTTCCAGGGGACAGCTGCATGTAGGAGCACATAGGCATCTGATTTAGTATTCACCACAAGGTAATGCTTCCTAACTTTATTACATAAGAGTTTTAACACCTACAAAAGCCTATTGACTGCCATACTTTGAATAGACTGCACAGACCAAAAGTTGTTTCTTTCTTTTTTTTGTCTCTCAGTATATTCCACCTTAATTTGGGATATACTGAGAGTGAGAGACCCACTATTATGGGTTTATGGAGAAAGCCCTTATTTTATTATAGGGATTCTCTCAGTTTATATGCCATATGGAGGGGTCTCTCTCAGTCTGTATATCCCATAATAGGGGTCTCTCGGTATATCCCTGGCACCCCACCATCTTAAAATTTCACTAGCTGCCACTGTTTCACCCCCTTCCTGACCAATAATTTATTGCGATATGGCACTGCTTTTCTTTAACTGACAATTGCGCAGTAGCGCGATGCTGTACCTAAACTAAATTTATGTCCCTTTTCCCCACATATAGAGCTTTCTTTTGGTGGTATTTAACCACTTCAGCCCCAGAAGGATTTCCAGCTTTAGGACCGGAGCCCTTTTTGCGATTCGGCACTGTGTCGTTTTAACTGAAAATTGCGCGGTCGTGCGACGTTGTACCCAAACGAAATTTGCATCCTTTTTTTCCCACAAATAGAGCTTTCTTTTGGTGGAATTTGATCACCGCTGCGTCATTTGTGATCGCCGCTATAAACAAAAGAATAGCGACAATTTTGCAAAAAAACCCAAATTTCTTACTTTTTGCTAAAATACAAATCCAAAAAAGAATATAAAAACATATTTTTTTCATCGGTTTTGGCCGATTTATATTCTTCCTCATATTTGTGATAAAAAAATCGCAATCGGCGTTTATTGATTGGTTTGCGCAAAAGTGGTCGCGTTTACGGATGATGAGAATTCATTTTTGGGGTTTTTATTTTTTTTTATTTCTTACTATTAATGGCGGCGATCTGCAATTTTTAGCAGTACTGCGATATTTCAGCGGACATGTCGGAGCATTTTGACACTTTTTTGGGACCATTGGCACTTATACAGCGATCAGTGCTATAAAAATGCACTGATTACTGTATAAATGCCATTGGCAGTGAAGGGGTTAACCTGCAGGGGGCGCTCTAAGGGTTAACAGTGTTCCCTGGGCATGTTCTAACTGTGGGGGGACTGCCCTAGCTGGGGAAGGGAAGTGGTCACAGCCTCCATGTACAGGAAGGCTGTGATCACAGCCCTTCCCCCTTCACAGAACGGAGGTCCGTTCTTTCACTCTGGGGGGGGGCATCGCGGGTGGCCGGCGGAGATCGACTCTGCCGCACCGGCTCCCTGGCCCTCCCCGGACACAGTGAGTGTGCGGGCACGCCTCCGGCGGCGCGCACGCGCTCACTGTGCGCGATCTGGCGGCCGGCGTCATATGACGGCGATTTGCCTTACAGAGCCACTTTGCCGCCGTCAAATGCTGATCGGCGGTCGGCAAGTGGTTAATCACCTTTGTGGTTTTTATTTTTTGAGCTATAAACAAAAAAAAAAATGACAATTTTGAAGAAAAAAATATATATATTTTTTACTTTCTGCTATAAAACATATCCAATAAATAAATTAAAAAAATTGAATTTCTTCATCAATTTAGGCCAATAGGTATTTTGCTACATATTTTTGGTAAAAAAATATCCCAATAAGCGTATATTGATTGGTTTGCGCAAAAGTTATCACATCTAAAAACTATAAGATAGATTTATGGACTTTTAAAAAATATTTTTACTAGTAATGGTGGTGATCACCGATTTTTAGTGGTACTGCGACATTGCGGGGGACAAATCTGACACTAAGTGACACTTTTTGGGGAACAGTAGAAACATAGAAACATAGAAAAGTGACGGCAGAAAAAGACTGAGTAGTCCATCAAGTCTGCCCCTTTTTATGTTTAATTTTTTTTTTTTTTTTTTTACATTAACCTTGGTGTCTGACTATGGATTTATGTTTATCCCAAGCATGTTTGAAGCCATTTACTGTTGACTGTCTCACAACCTCTGTTGGTAGTTTTACTGTGTAAATGCCATTGGCAGTGAAGGGGTTAACCTGCAGGGGGCGCTCTAAGGGTTAACAGTGTTCCCTGGGCGTGTTCTAACTGTGGGGGGACTGCCCTAGCAGGGGAAGGGAAGTGGTCACAGCCTCCATGTACAGGAAGGCTGTGATCACAGCCCTTCCCCCTTCACAGAACGGAGGTCCGTTCTTTCACTCCGGGGGGGGCATCGCGGGTGGCCGGCGGAGATCGACTCCGCCGCACCGGCTCCCTGGCCCTCCCCGGACACAGTGAGTGCGCGGGGCGCGCCTCCGGCGGCGCACACGCGCTCACTGTGCGCGATCTGGCGGCCGGCGTCATATGACGGCGATTTGCCTTACAGAGCCACTTTGCCGCCGTCAAATGCCGATTGGCGGTCGGCAAGTGGTTAATCACCTTTGTGGTTTTTATTTTTTGAGCTATAAACAAAAAAAAATGACAATTTTGAAGAAAAAAATATATATATTTTTTACTTTCTGCTATAAAACATATCCAATAAATAAATTAAAAAAATTGAATTTCTTCATCAATTTAGGCCAATAGGTATTTTGCTACATATTTTTGGTAAAAAAATATCCCAATAAGCGTATATTGATTGGTTTGCGCAAAAGTTATCGCATCTAAAAACTATAAGATAGATTTATGGACTTTTAAAAAATATTTTTACTAGTAATGGTGGCGATCACCGATTTTTAGTGGTACTGCGACATTGCGGGGAACAAATCTGACACTAAGTGACACTTTTTGGGGAACAGTAGAAACATAGAAACATAGAAACATAGAAAAGTGACGGCAGAAAAAGACTGAGTAGTCCATCAAGTCTGCCCCTTTTTATTTTTAATTTTTTTTTTTTTTTTTTGTATATTTTTTTGTTTTTTTTTTTACATTAACCTTGGTGTCTGACTATGGATTTATGTTTATCCCAAGCATGTTTGAAGCCATTTACTGTTGACTGTCTCACAACCTCTGTTGGTAGTTTATTCCATCATCATCAAGCACCCTTTCAGTAAAATAATACTTTCTAAGATTAGTTTTGAACTTCCCCCCAGTTAGTTTGGGGTCATGTCCCCGTGTTCTTGATTTTGGTTTCATATTGAAAAGACTGCCCTCCTTAACCTTATTCACCCCCTTGATGTATTTAAATGTTTCAATCATGTCTCCCCTCTCCCTTCTTTCCTCCAGACTGTACATGTTAAGTTCCTGAAGTCGCTCTTGATATGTTTTATCCACCAGACCTTTCACCATTTTTGTTACCCGTCTCTGAACTCGTTCTATTTTATCAATATCTTTTTGTAAGTGTGGTCTCCAGAACTGGACACAATATTCTAAGTGAGGTTTTACTAAAGATCTATATAGAGGAATCAGAACCTCCTTCCTCCTGCTGGTGATCCCTCTACTGATACATCCCAGAATTCTATTTGCTTTTCCCACTGCCTGGTTACACTGTTTGCTCATTTTGCAATCATCTGAAATAAGCACCCCCAAATCTTTTTCTTCTGTAGTGCTGGATAACACTGTGCCCCCAATGCTGTACTCTCTAAGAGGATTCTTTTCCCTAGATGCATTATTTTACATTTAGAAATATTGAACTGCAGTCTCCACTGCTTTGACCAATCTTCCAGCAATGCCAAATCATGTTCCATGTTACAGACACCTCCAGGGATATCAACCCTATTACACACCTTTACAGCAGATTGGTGAGTCGCGGCAGCCACCGGGCCTGCTGATTGGCTCCCGCTGTGTCCAATCACAGCAGGAGTGAGTCTCCGGCGGTGTGTAAATGCCACAGACCCGGAAGACACAAACATAATCAAAAATGACATTAAATCCAATAAAGTGCCCAAACAAAAAATGAATTAACAGGACATTCACTACCTGCCTGCCTGCAGTAGTGCACCTCAAATCCTTGGTGTCACTTGGCAAGTATTTTTGGTAGTGTGGAGTACTGTTTCAGCTCCTGCACTCCTGTCCTTCTCTTGCTTACAGGGTGGTCTTCGTCTAGGAAATGCATGTAAGTAGCTCACATTGCATCCCACACAGCCATGAATTTGCAGTCGACTTTTAGTTGAGTGTTATCTGTGATGGAGTTTTCAGCTGCTGAAGATGAGGATCAATATTTCTATTTTTTCACAATCATGTGATCTAAAAAAAGACTAGAAAGACAAATGGTTGGCATATAGCAGATTCATATAATTTTATGTTATTTTATTAACACATCGATTTGTTGGAATAGTGATTTATTGTAATGCTTTAGAACCAGAAAGCTCCTCTATTAAGGATACTTCCTATACACAGTTGTAAGCAGTTGCTTCCATGGGTTTTTTTCTGTGTTGTGTGTTTATTCCATATGTTTTAATCATTGAAGTTTTGGCTGCTTGTTTACATTTTTTGGTGTAACTGAATAGTCTAGCAGATAGTGGTGGAGCTATTCGCCAGTTCGCCGAACAACCGAATTATCGGGTCATTCAACCATTTGTTCATCCTGCGGAAGGACCACAATGCACTGTGCACTGCACAGTGCATTGAAATCCCTGATTGGCTGAAGCAATGAAAGCTTTTCCCCATCAGGGCACAGAGCACTGTCAGAGCCATGATTGGACTCTGTTATGATGACTCTATCCAATCATGGTAACTGCTCTTAGTCCCGTCCCACATTATAAAAGTATTCTTTCAAAAGCGGTCATTTTAAGTGTGATATCGACATGGAGAGAGATAGAACAGGGCGCTGTTTAGTGCTACTAGACAGTTATGGCCCGTACACATGGTGCGACGGTCGTACAAGAACGGTCCTACAATAGCTTGTTGTACGATAATCCGACCGTTAGTACGCACAACAGCTGACATTTGACAAACGTACAACAGAAGTTGGCCCAACAAAAGTTGAAAGTGCAAACACGCATGCTCTGAATCCAGGAAGTGCTTGGTTCGTGTAAACATGTGCTCCTAATTCACAAATCACATTCACCTGAACTTCCTCATTATACGCTCGTAACACGTTACTGCGTTTGGCTTTGTTGGCCGATTACTTAACGCATGTCAGTACACTAGACACAACCGCCAACAGCCGATTTTGGAAAAAGTTGAACGTGCGGTCATACGACAGTCACACCGTGTGTACGAGGCATTAGTGTGCTATTGTGATCCTATTGTCAGTGTAGAATATTAGTTTAGTATGAATATAGGAATAGTTCAGTCAGTGTGAGTGTAGTGAGTCGTGACCACCATTCATCTTTATATTAGTGTGAATCCAGGTATAGTTCACTCAGTGTGAGTGCAGTGTGACCACCATTCATCTTTACATTGGTGTGAATCTAGGGACAGTTCAGCCAGTGTGAATGTAGTGACCGTTTAACACCGTATATATTTCATTGCATTACTGCAAGTTTAACACCATATATTTCTGTGCGTTACTGCAAGGTTAGCGCCATATATTTCTGTGTGTTACTGCAAGTTTAATGCCATATATTTCTGTGCATTACCTTCCATTTAACGCAGTATAGTTCAGTGCGTTATTGCAAGTTTAACGCTATATATTTCTGTGCGTTACTGCAAGTTTAACTATGTATATGTCATAGCGTTATTGCAAGTTTAACTCTGTATATTTCATTGCGTTACTGCAAGTTTAATGCTAAATATTTCTGTGCATTACTGCAAGTTTAATGTTGTATATTTCTGTGGATTAGTGCAAGTTTAACGCCATATCTCTCTGTGAATTACCTTCCATTTAACGCAGTATAGTTCAGTGCGTTACTGCAAGGCTAACGCCATATATTTCTGTGCATTCCTGCAAGTTTAACGCCATATATTTCTGTGCGTTACTGCAAGTTTAACACTGTATATTTTATTGCATTACTGCTTGTTTAACGCCATATATTTCTGTCCATTGCTGTAAGTTTAACGCCGTATATTTCTGTGCGTTACTGCATGTTTAATGCCACATATATATTTCTGTGCTTTACTGCAAGTTTAACGCCATATATTCCTATGAGTTATTGCAAGTTTAACGCCGTATATTTCATTGTGTTACTGCAAGTTTGACACTATATAGTTCTGTGCGTTACTGTAAGTTTAATGTCATATATTTCAGTGTATTACCTTCCATTTAATATAGTATAGTTCAGTGTGTTACTGTAAGTTTAACTGCCTATATTTCAGTGCGTTACTGCACTTTTGACGCAGTATATTGCAGTATATTATATTGTGTCTGTGGAATGTGTCTGTGTAATGAGTACTCAATATAAAGTGCACCAAACACCACTTTCCATTGATTAAAATGCATCCATGTACACATTTCCACACCTTTATTACATTTTGTTAATAAGCCCCACCCCCCCACCCCCATCATGTCTAGGAGGACAACAAGGAGAGGCAGACATTCCTATGGCACTGTAAGGGGGTCAGCAGTGTATGTGTTCACAGGCAAAGGTGGACATGTTCAGACCTCAGGCAGGGCATCATTTCCTCTGTTTAATGATGTTGCCCATGCTCTCCAGTCACAGCATGCAGAGGAGGTTGTGGGCTGGCTTACTAAACCGTCCTCATCCTCCATCACCCAAGCAGAGACTAGTGCGCAGTCCCCTGCAGCTGCCAGAGTGGCTAAACCTGCCTCCTTGTCCACAGATATTCCTGCCATAGTCCCAGAATCAGGCATGGAGGAGTCATCTGAGTTATTTGAACACAGCATCAGCCACTTCATGCACAGCCATTACTTGATTCAGATGTTGGTTCTGAGTTTGAGAAAGGCAGGAACATGATCCTACAGAGAGGGAAGAACACTGGTACACAAATTGGCATTCATGTTCCCCTAGATGCTGCGTACTGCCAAGTTTGCTCTAATGATAATGAGGATGGAGGAGATGATGATGATGAGGTCACTGATGTGACTTGGGTGCCAGATAGAGCAGAAGAGGAAAGTGAGGGTGAGGCACAAACCCAACAAAGCAGCCATCATGGAAGAGTAGAGAGTAGAGTTGAGTGAACCCGAACTGTAAAGTTTAGGTTCGTACCAAAATTTAGGGTGTCCGTGTCCCGAACCCGGACATTTGAGAAAAAGTCCAGGTTCGGGTATTTTTTGCATCTTTTGAATAGCTGCAGGGCAGCCAATCAACAAGCGTTGCACTCGTTTGCCCTTAGAAACCATCACAGCCATGCCTACTAATGGCATGGCTGTGGTTGGCCAGTGCATCATGTGACCCAGCCTCGATATGAGCTGGAGTCACATAGCAATGTTTGTCACATGCTCTCAGGCTGGCGTAGGTTGAGGATGCTGCCGCCGCTGTGATGGATAGATTACTTTAAAAAATTATCTCATACTGGTATAGGGAGAGGTTCCTGCCGCCGCTGTGAGGGACAGATTAGCGTTATAAAATCATCTCATACTGGTATAGGGAGAGGTTCCTGCCACTGGTGTGAGGGATAGAGTAGCGTTATAAAATCATCTCCTACTGGTATAGGGAGAGGTCCCTGCCACTGGTGTGAGGGATAGATTAG
Organism: Glandirana rugosa; assembly: GCA_018402905.1. Lineage (NCBI taxonomy): Eukaryota > Metazoa > Chordata > Amphibia > Anura > Ranidae > Glandirana > Glandirana rugosa. Next base: position 12,892 of record BLSH010098832.1, on the reverse strand, counting down.
CGTTATAAAATCTTCTCATACTAGTATAGGGAGAGGTTCCTCCCGCTGGTGTGAGGGATAGATTAGTGTTATAAAATCATCTCATACTGGTATAGGGAGAGGTTCCTGCCGATGGTGTGAGGAATAGATTAGCGTTATAAAATCATCTCATACTGGTATAGGGAGAGGTTCCTGCTGCTGGTGTGAGGGACAGATTACCGTTATAAAATCATCTCATACTAGTATAGGGAGAGGTTCCTGCTGCTGGTGTGAGGGACAGATTAGTGTTATAAAATCATTTCATACTGGTCTAGGGAGAGGTTCCTGCTGCTGGTGTGAGGGATAGATTAGCATTATAAGATCATCTCATACTGATATAGGGAGAGGTTCCTGCTGCTGGTGTGAGGGACAGATTACCGTTATGAAACAATCTCATACTAATATAGGGAGAGGTTCCTGCTGCTGGTGTAAAGGATAGATTAGTGTTATAAAATCTTTTCATTCTGGCATAGGGAGAGGTTCCTGCCGCTGGTGTGAGGGATAGATTAGCGTTATAAAATCTTCTCATACTAGTATAGGGAGAGGTTCCTCCCGCTGGTGTGAGGGATAGATTAGTGTTATAAAATCATCTCATACTGGTATAGGGAGAGGTTCCTGCCGATGGTGTGAGGGATAGATTAGCGTTATAAAATCATCTCATACTGGTATAGGGAGAGGTTCCTGCTGCTGGTGTGAGGGACAGATTACCGTTATAAAATCATTTCATACTAGTATAGGGAGAGGTTCCTGCTGCTGGTGTGAGGGATAGATTAGCATTATAAAATCATCTCATACTGGTATAGGGAGAGGTTCCTGCTGCTGGTGTGAGGGACAGATTACCGTTATGAAATAATCTCATACTAATATAGGGAGAGGTTCCTGCCGCTGGTGTAAAGGATAGATTAGTGTTATAAAATCTTTTCATTCTGGCATAAGGAGAGGTTCCTGCTGCTGGTGTGAGGGACAGATTAACGTTATAATATCATCTCATACTGGTATAGGGAGAGGTTCCTGCTGCTGGTGTGAGGGACAGATTACCATTAAAAAATCATCTCATACTGGTATAGGGAGAGGTTCATGCTGCTGGTGTGAGGGACAGATTACCGTTATGAAATCATCTCATACTGGTATAGGGAGAGGTTTGTGCTGCTGGTGTGAGGAATAGATTACCGTTAAAAAATCATCTCATACTAGTATAGGGAGAGGTTCCTGCTGCTGGTGTGAGGGACGGATTACCGTTATAAAATAATCTCATACTGGTGTAGGGAGAGGTTCCTGCTGCTGGTGTGAGGGACAGATTACCGTTATAAAATCATCTCATACTGGTGTAGAGAGAGGTTCCTGCTGCTGGTGTGAGGGACAGATTAGCGTTATAAAAAATAATATAAATTTGTGCTAAATAGTACATTTGCGTACAGAACGAGGAGAGCATCAAATAAGGGACGTGGTCGTGGTGCTGCTGGTGCTGCTGGTGTTGGTGGTGTTGGTGAAGCTCCTGTTGCAAGGAGAGGACGTGGTCGATCTGTGCCAGCTACATGCACAAGTGAAACACCTTCCTCAGGTGCGAGTAGTCGACAGAACCTTTAACGTTATATGGTAGGCCCGAATGCCGCTCAACGAATGGTGAGGCCAGAACAAGTACAGGCGATAGTAGATTGGGTGGCAGACAATGCCTCCAGTTCCTTCACATTGTCTCCCACCCGGTCCCTTGCTGAAAGCTCAGAGTTGGCACCTGAACCCCATGGCCATCTGTTTTTCACCTCAGCCCCTTGTAAATTAGCCAAGCAGTCTGAGCCCCAAGTCATGCAGCAGTCTCTTATGCTTTTTGATGACTCTGCTGGTGTGCATTCCGTGGGCCATCCACATAGCCCTGCCCCAGAAGTGGAAGACATTGAGTGCACCGATGCACCACTTCTGTTTCAGGATGAGGACATGGAAACACCACCGCAGCACGTCTCTGATGATGACGAAACTGCTGCGGCTTTCTACAGTATGCAGACTGACAAGGAGGGCAGTGGTGAAGGGTGGGTGGAAGATGATGTGGAGGATGATGAGGTCCAAGACCCCACCTTCTCATGCGAGTGATGTGTGCAGTTTGGAGGAAGAGGTGGTGATCGCACAGAGACACCAGCACAGCAAAAGAGGAAGCAGGTTGCAAAAGCGGAGCGACCGTCCCCTAGACAGTAGGCCTGCTACTACCCCCTACACCCAGGGACCTAGCACACCAAAGGCAACTCAAAGGAGTTTCCTGGCGTGGCAGTTCTTCAGACAATGTGCTGACAACAAGACACGAGTGGTTTGCACGGTGTGCAATCAGAGCCTGAAGCGAGGCATAAATGTTCTAAACCTGAGCACAACCTGCATGACCAGGCATTTACATGCAAAGCACGAGCTGCAGTGGAATAAGCACCTCAAAATCCAAGAAAGGTCTCGGCCTCCTTCTCCTTCCTCTTCTGCTGCTGCCACGGCCTCTTCCTACACCTCTACTGTGACAGTGTCACCTGCCACCCAGCAAACAGTCAATGTGACAGCAATGCCACCATGTCCGCCACCGTCCCCAAGCATTTCCACACCATGGTCCCATGGAAACTTACAGCTGTCCATCTCCCAAACTCTGGAGAGAAAGAGGAAGTACCCCCCTACCCACTCGCGATCCCTGGCCCTGAATGCCAGCATTTCAACATTTCTGGCCTTTGAAATGCTGTCATTCCGTCTGGTAGACACGGACAGTTTTAAAAACCTGATGGAGGTGGCTGTCCCACAGTACGTGGTTCCCAGCCGCTACTACTTTTCCAGGTGAGCCATCCCTTCCCTGCACAAACAAGTCAGGGACAAGATCAAGTGTGCACTGGGCAACGCCATCTGTGGCAAGGTCCACATAACCACTTATACGTGGACCAGTAAGCTTGGGCAGGGATGCTGTATCTTGCTAACTGCACACTGGGCAAATGTAGTGGCGGGTGGACCTGAGACGAATAGCAGTTTGGCGCATGTCCTTCCGCCACCGAGGATTGCATGGTATTTCTCTTTGCCTCCTGTTGCCTCCTCCTTCTACTCCGCTTCCTCCTCCTCTACCACCTCCTCATCTGGTCAGCGTGACACCTTCACCACCAACTTCAGCACATCCAGGGGGAAACGACAGCAGACTGTTTTAAAACTGATATGTTTGGGGGATAAACCCCACACTGTGCAGGAGCTGTGGATGGGCATTGAACAACAGACCAATGAGTGGTTGTTGCCACTGAGCCTCAAGCCCGGCCTGGTGGTGTGCGATAATGATAATGGGCGAAATCTCGTAGCAGCTCTGGGCCTAGCCGGTTTGATGCACATCCCTTGCCTGGCGCATGTGCTGAATTTGGTGGTGCAGAAACTTCTAAAAAACTACCCGAATATGTCAGAGCTGCTGCAGAAAGTGCGGGCCGTCTGTGCGCGCTTTCGGCGTTCTCATCCTGCTGCTGCTCGCCTGTCTGCACTGCAGCGGAACTTCAGCCTTCCCGCTCACCGCCTCCTATGCGACGTGCTCAAAAGGTGGAACTCCACCCTGCACATGCTGCAGAGACTGTGCGAGCAGCAACAGGCAATAGTAGAGTTTCAGCTGCAGCATGCACGGGTCAGTCGCTCTGTGTAACACCACCACTTCAACACCAACGAGTGGGCCTCCATGCGAGACCTGTGTACCATATTGTGGTGTTTCGAGTACTCCACCAACATGGCCAGTGCCGATGACGCTGTTCTCAGCGTTACTATCCCACTTCTATGTCTCCTTGAAAAATGATGATGATGATGGAAGAGGATGTGGCACAGGAGGAGGAGGAAGAGGGGTCATTTCCACGGTGGCTCAGAGGGTGGGTTCCTGCACCAGCATAGGCCAGTTAAAAAAATTTCAAGCCAGGGCACAGTTCTGGAGGATGAGGAGGATGAGGAGGATGAGGATGATGAGGAGGAGGAACCGTGTTCACAGCAGGGTGGCACCCAACGCAGCTCGTGGGCATCACTGGAACGTGGCTGGGGGATACGGAGGACATAGATGATACACCTCCCACAGAGGACAGCTTGTCTTTGCCTCTGGGCAGCCTGACACACATGAGCGACTACATGCTGCAGTGCCTGCGCAACGACAGCCGAGTTGCCCACATTGTAACTTGTGCTGATTACTGGTGGCCACCCTGCTGGATCCCTGTTACAAGGACAACATGCAGTCCTTAATTACCTCACTGGAGCGTGATCGTAAGATGTGCGACTACAAGCGCACGCTGGTAGACTCGCTGCTGAGGGCATTCCCAAATGACACCGGGGGCTCAGTGGAAGCACAAGGCGAAGGCAGAGGAGGAGGAAGAGGTCGCCAACGCAGCTGTGGCACCGCCAGCACCTCAGAAGGCAGGGTTAGCATGGCCGAAATGTGGAAAAGCTTTGTCAGCAGCACGCCACAACAACAAGCACCACCGGCTGATAGGCAATGTCTTAGCAGGAGGCAGCATTTCAGCAACATGGTGGAACAGTATGTGCGCACGCGCCTACACGTACTGACTGATGGGTCTGCCACATTCAACTTCTGGGTCTCCAAATTGGGCACATGGCCTGAGCTTGCCCTTCATGCCTTGGAGGTGCTGGACTGCCCTGCAGCCAGTGTATTGTCTGAACTTGTGTTTAGCACGGCAGGGGGCATTATCACAGACAATCGCAGCCGCCTGTCTGCAGCCAATGTGGACAAGCTAACCTTTAGTAAAATGAACCAGGCATGGATCCTATAAGACTTGTCTGTTCCTTGTGCAGAATAGCCATTTATACCGGCCTCACACAGCCATTGGTATACTTAAGTGAACGTATCCTTTTTTTAAAAAATATGTCTCAATATTTTGGAGGTTACCCCAATTGGAAAAAAAAAATAAACATACAAAAAACAGTGTTGGCTACCTCCTCCTCCTTCACCGCCACTTCCACAACCTACACCGCCATGGTCACGGCCTCCTCAACCTCCTACTCCACATCCACCTCCTCCTCCATTTTTTATTTTTTTTATGTGATTTTAAGTTATTTCCCTATCCACATTTGTTTGCAGGGCACTTGTCCTATTCTTACCCTCATTTTGCTTCCTTTTGCAGCCCTCTAGCCCTTTCCAGGACTTTTTTAGAGCCTTTTTTGTGCCCAAAAGTTGGAGTCACTATTGACTTCAATGGGGTTCGGGGTTCAGTTCGGGTCAAGTTCGGGGCCAAACTCAAACTTTTTCACGAAGTTCGGCCGAACCCGCTGAACCCGAACATCCAGGTGTCCGCTCAGTTCTAGTAGAGAGCAGCCACCCTACTCCATCACATTGTGGAGCTGTTATGTCCCGGCCCACTTCCCACAGCTCAGCCGTCTGGGCCTTTTTTAGTACATGTGCAGCCGATCGCATTGTTGCTATTTGCAAACTTTATCTCAAGCACATCAAGTGTGGTAAAAACACCAGCCATTTGGGTACCATATGCTTGACAAGGCATTGAACCTCCCACCACTCAGTCCATTGGCAAGAGCACCTAAAAGCCACACAAAAGGGGCACAAATCTGTCCCTGCTCCTTACTCACCTCAGTCTGCCCCTGCTATACCTCATGACCTCTCAGCAGCCTGCACTGGCAGGGATGATGGTATAGCGCAGGGTTTCCCAGGTCCTTGCGGCACATCTGCCAGCAGTACACCACCAGCTGTAGACTATAGCCGGCAAATGTCTCTGCCCCATGTGCTGCAGTGGAAGAAGAAATACAGTCACTGCCACCCATATGCCCAGTGTCTAAATGCAAGCTTGTCAAAGCTGCTGGCTCTACAACTTCTGCCTTTCCGTCTGGTGGATTCTGCCCCCTTCTGTGACTTTGCAGAATGTGCTGTACCACATTGGCTTGTTCCCAGTCGATATTTCTTTTCACGTAAGGCCATTCCAGCTCTCTACCATCAGGTGGAAGGCAATGTTGTGGCATTGTTGGGCAAGTCAGTCAGCCGCAAAGTCCATGTTACTGCTGGCATGTAGTCCAGCAAGCATGGACAGGGACGATATATGTTGTTTACAGCACACTGGGTAACTGCTTGCAACTCGGAAGGATGCAGGACAGGGCTCAGTGCTGCAGCTTGTTGTGCCCCCATTTCACCATACAGCTGGTGATGATGTGAGATTTGTCAGCTCTATCCTCTCCTCCTCCTCCATGTCCTCCGCTGCTGAATTGTCCTATGAACCTCAAGTACCCCCTGAGCGTTTAAAGGGCTATTCAATGAGTCAGGTTGAAAGGGACCATGCAGTGCTTCAGCTGGTGTGTCTAGCGGACAGGAACCACACCGGAGCTGAAATTCTGTAGCCATTTCAGGTGGCCATACACAGCCAGTGCTCAGTTGGCTGAAATTCAGTGGGAATTCCACCTGCCCATACACCACCTGATTTGTCACATGCCCACCAGGTGGAACTCAACTTTGGCAATGCTTCAGTGACTGCACATGCAGCAGAGGGCCGTCAATGGGTACCTGTGTGAGTATGGCACAACGACAGGCTCAGGCTGGCTCAGCTTTTTTTCCTCACGCCAATGGCTGTTCATAAAGGATGCATGCACTGTACTGTCACCATTTGAGGGAGGCCACAAATATGGTGAGCCGTGACAATGCATGGATCAGCGACACAATTCCTGTTGTGTTCCAGCTGGAGCAGGCTCTGCATGGTATTGTGGACAGGGCACTCGGTTTCCATCCCCAGAACCCTTGGACATAGTATGTGGCTGGGAAGAAGCAGTTCCAGATACTGTAATCCTGAGTAACTCCGAGGAGTCTGCTTCTCATGCCTCCATAAATTTGTGGTGCATGGGCTCCCTCATGCTTCAAAGCCTGAGAAAGGACCCAAGAATACGTGGCATAAAGGGGAAGGATTGCTTCAACCCATCTTGACCACTGTTAAAAGGGCAAAGTCTGAGAACTCATTCCATCCCTGCAGAGAGTGCAAAAGATGAAATCTCTTGAGGACACCTTAAAGAGGAGTTTATTGAATGCTTTTCCCGACTCTGATATGTTATAGTGTCATGGAAAATGTAGTTTTGAGGCTTCTGTTGGTCAAGAGAGGAGCGGTGGAGATGGCGGCTGCCTAAGTGATGCATTTCTTAGTTTTTTTTGTCCTCACCATCCAGGGCTGTCAGCTTCCACATCCCATCGGCAGCGTCTGCATCACATGGTGGACAATTATCTAGGGGCGAAAATAAAGATGGAGAGCTTTCCAGTCGACGATCCGCTGGCTTACTGGATCATGAGAATAGACCACTGGCCAGAACTTGCCCAGTATGCAATTGAACTGCTGGGCTGCCCTGCATCCAGCGTGCTTTCTGAACAGGCATTCAGTGCTGCTGGAGGTTTTGTTACTGATAACAGAACGCATCTGTCCACAGACTCCGTGGACCATCTGACTTTTATCAAAATGAATTATGTGGATGTCGCAGGATAATTGTTTTTGGGATGTGGAATCTCTGCAGGACTTCTAGGCTGCCTAGCATTGTGGATGTTGATTTCATCTGGAAGAATGTTTTTGGTGTAGGTTTCATGGACACAATTAGCACCCAAGACCAATTTTTCCGCACCTGTTTGACAGGTGCATATCATTTTAATTTTTTACAACAAGCCCAATTCTTGCTTTCATCAAAAGTACCTCAATAGGGTTATGGTGTGATGTTGCCACCGACATCCAAAGACCAATTTTTCCGCACCACTTTGACAGGTGCACATCATTGCAATTTTTGACAGCAAGGCCAATTCTTGCTTTCAAGAGTACTTCTATAGGGTTACAGCATGAAGGCGCCACTGACACCCAAAGACCAATTTTTCTGCACCTGCTTGACAGGTGCATATCATTGCAATTTTTGAAAGCAAGGCCAATTCTTATTTTCATCAAGAGTACCTCAGTAGGGTCATGGTGTGAAGGCACCACCGACACCCAAAGGCAAATTTTTCCACACCTGCTTGACAGGTGCATATCAACGCAATTTTTGACAGCAAGGCCAATTCTTGCTTTCATCAAGAGTACCTCAATAGGGTTACGGTGTGAAGGCGCCACCGACACCCAAAGCCCAATTTTTCCGCACCTGTTACTTCTATCCAAAGTCTGTGAAAGAGACACCAGAATTTATCCAAAAAGTCTGTAATCTTGTTCCCAGTGCACTACATTGTGGCTTCATCATACAGACTGGCTCCCCAAGCCGTTGCTTACAAAATAAAGAAAGCTTGAAGGGAAAATGTCATTTTTTTGGCTTTATAAATGCAATTATTGCTGCAGCAGATTCTATACACGGTACATAGTTACATAGTTGGTGAGGTTGAAAAAAGACACAAGTCCATAAAGTCCAACCTATGTGTGTGCTTTTAAGTCAGTATTACATTGTATATCCCTCAATGTTGTGGTCCCTTGTGTGCCTATTTAATACTGTTTTGAAATAATCTATGCTCCCAGCTAAAACTACTGTTTGTGGAAGAAAATTCCACATCCTCACTGCTCTTACAGTAAAGAACCCTCTACGCAGTTTAAGGTTAAACTGCCTTTCTTCTAGTTTTAGTGAATGGCCTTTGTGTGCTCCCTTGTGTGGAATAGTTTTGTCCCTATTGTAGGGTCACCAGTACAGTATTTGTACATTGAAATCATATCCCCTCTCAAGTGTCTCTTCTCCAGAGAGAATAAGTTCAGTGCTTGTAATCTTTCCTCATAACTAAGGTCCTCCTTCTCTGAACCCTTTCCAGTTCCAGGACATCCTTTCTGAGGACTGGTGCCCAGAACTGGATGGCATACTCCAGGTGCGGCCTCACCAGAGACTTGTAGAGTGGGAGAATTAGTGATTTATCCATGGAGTTAATCCCTTTCTTGATGCATGCTAACATTTTGTTAGCTTTGCTTGCAGCAGCTTGGCATTGCATGCCATTGCTGAGCCTGTCCTCTACTAGGACCCCTAGGTGCTTTTCCATTCTAGATTCCCCAAGAGGCTCCCCCCCTAGTGAGTATTTTGCATTCATATTCCTGGTACCCAAATGCATTATTTTACATTTTTTCTACGTTAAACCTCATTTGCCACTTATCTGCCCACCCCATTCATTTGTTCAGATTTTCTTGCAAGGTCTCCACATCTTTTGGAGAAATGATTGCCCTGCTTAGCTTAGCATAATCCACAAATATTGAGATTGAGCTGTTAACCCCACCCTCCAGATTGTTTATGAATGAATTGAATAGGATTAGTCCCAGGACAGATCCCTGGGGAACCCCACTTTCCACACCAGACCATTCAGAGTACTCCCCATTTATCCCCACCCTCTGGACTCGCCCCGTAACCAGTTTTCAATCCATGTACTCACTCTTTGATCCATGCTGACAGACCTTAGTTTGTACAGTAAGCGTTTATGAGGAACTGTATCAAATGCTTTTGCAAAATCTAGATACGCCATGTCTACGGGCCTTCCTTTATCTAAATGGCAGCTCACCTCCTCATAGAAGGTTAATAGATTGGTTTGGCAAGAACGATTCTTCATGAAACCGTGCTGATTACCGCTAATGATACCGTTTTCATTACAATAATCTTGTATATAATACCTTATAGAGTTGATCGAACCCCCCGATGTTCGGGTTCGTTGGGTTCGGTACTGAATGTTACCCGAACTTTATCCCGGACCCCGAACCCCATTGAAGTCAATGGGGACCCAAACTTTTAGGCACAAAAATGGCTGTAACAAAGTCCTGGCAAGTGCTAGAGGGCTGCAAAAGGAAGTAAAATGGGGGTAAGAGTAGGGCAAGTGCCCTACAAAAAAATGGGGATAGGGAAAATAAATTAAAATCAAATAAAAAAAAAATGGGAAGGGGGGGTGGATGTGGAGTAGGAGCCTAGAGGTTGACTAGGCCGCGACCGTGGCAGTGTAGGTGGAAGTGGCGGTGGTGGATGAGTAGGAGGAGGTAGCCAGCACATTTTTTTTTTGTTTTGTTTATAACTGAGGCATATTTAAAAAACAAGTATACGAATGGCTGTGTCCGGTCTAAATGTCTATTCTGCACAAGGTACAGACAAGTCTTGTGGGATCCATGCCTGGTTCATTTTAATAAAGGTTAGCTTGGCTGTGGATAGGCGGCTGCGCTTGTCTGTGTTAACGCCCCCTGCAGTGCTAAACACACGTTCAGACAATACACAGGCTGCAGGGCAGGCCAGCACCTCCAAGGCATAAAGGGCAAGCTCAGGCCATGTGGCCAATTTGGAGACCCATCAGTCAGTACGTGTAGGCGTGTGCACACATACTCTTCCACCATGTTGCTGAAATGCTGCCTCCTGCTAAGATGTTGCCTATCGGCTGGTGGTGATGTTTGTTGTAGCGGGCTGCTGACAAAGCTTTGCCACATTTCGGCCATGCTAACCCTGCCTTCTGAGGGGCTGGCGGTGCCACAGCTGCGTTGGCGGCCTCTTCCTCCTCCTCCCCTGCCTTCGCCTTGTGCTTCCACTGAGCCCCCGGTGTCATTTGGGAATGACCTCAGCAGCGCGTCTACCAGTGTGCGCTTGTAGTCGCGCATCTTCCTCTCACGCTCCAGTGAGGGAATTAAGGACGGCACGTTGTCCTTGTAACGGGGATCCAGCAGGGTGGCCACCCAGTAATCGGCACACGTTACAATGTGGGCAACTTGGCTGTCGTTGTGCAGGCACTGCAGCATGTAGTCGGCCATGTGTGCCAGGCTGCCCAGAGGCAAAGACAAGCTGTCCTCTGTGGGAGGTATATCATCTGTGTCCTCCGTATTCCCCCAGCCATGCTCCAGTGGTGCCCACAAGCTGCGTTGGGTGCCACTCTGCTGCGGTTCCTCCTCCTCCTCGTGATCTTCGTCATCCTCCTCGTCCTCCAGACCTGTGCCCTGGCTTGAATATTTTTTACCTGGCCTATGCTGGTGCAGGAACCCACCCTCCGAGCCACTTGCGAATGACTGGCCTAATAACCATGGAAATCACCCCTCTTCCTCCTCCTCCTCCTCATCCTCCTGTACCACATCCTCTTCCATCATGGCCCGAAGTGTTTTTTCAAGGAGACATAGAAGTGAGATAGTAACGCTGAGAACAGCGTCATCGGCACTGGCCATGTTGGTGGAGTACTCAAAACACCGCAATACGCTACACAGGTCTCGCATGGTGGCCCACTCGTGGGTGGTGAAGTGTTGCTGTTCCGCAGAGCGACTGACCCGTGCGTGCTGCAGCTGAAACTCCACTATTGCCTGCTGCTGCTCGCACAGTCTCTCCAGCATGTGCAAGGTGGAGTTCCACCTTATGGGCACATCTCATATGAGACAGTGAGCGGGAAGGCCGAAGTTCCACTGCAGTGCAGACAGGCGAGCAGCAGCAGGGTGAGAATGCCTAAAGTGCGCACAGACGACCCGCACTTTCTGCAGCAGCTCTGATGGCTAGTTTTTTAGAAAATTCTGTGCTACCAAATTCAGCACATGTGCTAGGCGTCAAATGGGCTAGGCCCAGAGCCGCTACGAGAATTCAGCCATTGTCGCGCACTACCAGGCCGGGCTTGAGGCTCAGTGGCAACAACCACTCATTGGCCTGTTGTTTAATGCCCGTCCACAGCTCCTGCGCAGTGTGGGGGTTTATCCCCCAAACATATCAGTTTTAAAACAGCCTTCTGTTGTTTCCCCCTGGATGTGCTGATGTTGATGGTGAAGGTGTTACGCTGAGCGGATGAGGAGGTGGTAGAGGAGGAGGAAGTGCAGTAGGAGGAGGAGGAGGCAACAGGAGGCAAAGAGAAATGCCCTGCAATCCTCGGTGGGGGAAGGACATGCGCCAAATGGCTAACCAGCTCAGGCCCACCCGCCACTACATTTGCCCAGTGTGCAGTTAGCGAGATATAGCGTCCCTGCCCGTGCTTACTGGTCCAGGTATCAGTGGTTATGTGGACCTTGCCACAGATGGCGTTGCGCAGTGCACACTTGATCTTGTCCCCGACTTGTTTGTGCAGGGAAGGGATGGCTTGTCTGGAAAAGTAGTGGCGGCTGGGAACCACGTACTGTGGGACAGCCACCGGCATCAGGTTTTTGAAACTGTTCGTGTCCACCAGGCGGAATGACAGCATTTCAAAGGCCAGGAATTTTGCAATGCTGGCATTCAGGGCCAGGGATCACGAGTGGGTAGGGGGGGTACTTCCTCTTTCTCTCCAGTGTTTGGGAGATGGAGAGCTGTAAGCTTCCATGGGACCATGGTGTGGAAATGCTTGGGGACGGTGGCGGACATGGCGGCGTTGCTGTCATATCGTCTGTTTGCTGGGTGGCAGGTGACACTGTCACAGTAGAGGTGGAGGAAGAGGCCGTGGCAGCAGCAGAAGAGGAAGGAGAAGGAGGCCGAGGTGCTTATTATTGAGGTGCTTATTCCACTGCAGCTCGTGCTTTGCATGTAAATGCCTGGTCATGCAGGTTGTGCTCAGGTTTAGAACATTTATGCCTCGCTTCAGGCTCTGATTGCACAGCGTGCAAACCACTCGTGTCTTGTTGTCAGCAGAAGAGGAAGCAGGAGAAGGCCGAGACCTCTCTTGGATTTTGAGGTAATTATTCCAATGCAGCTTGTGCCTTGAATTTAGATGCCTGATCTTGGGGGTTGTGCTCAGGTTTAGAACATTTATGCCTCGGCTCAGGCTATCATTGCACAGCTTGCAAACCAAGCTGTCGTCAGCACATTGTCTGAAGAACTGCCACGCACGGGAACGCCTTTGAGCTGCCTTTGGTGTGCTAGGTCCCTGGGTGCGGTTGGTGGTAGCAGGCACACTGTCTAGAGGACGCTCGCTCCGCTTTTGCAACCTGCTTCCTCTTTTGCTGTGCTGGTGCCTCTGTGCGACCACCACCTCTTCCTCCAAACTGCACACGTCACTCGCATG
>BLSH010098745.1:1726995-1741465 GCA_018402905.1 Glandirana rugosa | reverse complement strand
GACGTTTTTAAACGTCGGTTTCTAGCTGTCAAGTTGAGTCATTCAGGGGAGGTTGAAAAAAACGTCCCGTGTACTTGTAGCCTAATGGAGACTCTCTTTACTACTATTCTGTGTATAATAAACTGTTCTAGATTGCCTTATTGCTCCTTGCTTAAGTGTATGAGAATATGCACTAGAGCAGCAGTCTCGAAACTGTGACCCAGGGGCGAGATGCAGCTCTTTTCTTGCCTTTATCTGGCCCTTGAGGCACAATTCTTCCCACTGATACAGACAATGGGGCACTATTCCTCCCACCAATGCCGACAATGGGGCACTATTACTCCCACCAACGCCGACAATGGGGCAGTATTCCTCCCACTGACGCCGACAATGGTGCACTATTCCTCCCACTGACGCCGACAATGGTGCACTATTCCTCCCACTGACGCCGACAATGGTGCACTATTCCTCCCACTGACGGCAACACAGGGGCGCTATTCCTCCTACTGACACCAGTGATGGGGTTGCTATTCATTCAGACGCGACTAAATGCGGCATGCAAAAGCGGCTAAATGGACGTTTTTAAATGTTGGTTTCTAGCTGTCAAGTTGAGTCGTTCGGGGGAGGTTGAAAAAACATCCCGTGGACATGTAGCCTAATGGAGACACTCTTTAATACTATTCTGTGTATAATAAACTGTTCTAGATTGCCTTATTGCTCCTTCCTTAAGTGTATGAGACCATACACTAGAGCAGCATTCTCAAAACTGTGACCCAGGAGCAAGATGCGGCTCTTTTCTTGCCTTTATCTGGCCCTTGAGGCACTATTCCTGCCATTGACGCCAACAATGGAGCACTATTCCTGACACTGACACCAACAATGGGGCACTATTCTTCCCACTGACACCGACAATGGAGCACTATTCCTCCCACTAATGCCGACAATGGGGCACTATTCCTCCCACTGACACCAACTATGGGGCACTATTCCTCCCACTGACACAGACCATGGGGCACAATTCCTCCAACCGATGCCAACAATGGGGCACTATTCCTGCCACTGACGCTAACAATGGGGCACTATTCCTCCCACTGACACCGCCAATGCGACACTATTCCTGCCACTGACACCAGTGATGGTGTTGCGTTTCATTCAACTAGCACTGGCAATGGAGCATTATTCCTCCCACTGTTACCAGTGATGTGATATTGTTTACTCCCAGGGCATTGTCTACCTCCACTGGTCACAGTCCAGCCCCTCAGTAGTCTGAAGGACAGTAAACTGGCCCTTTCTTGGCAAAGTTTGGAGACCCCTACACTAGAGAAAGGAACAGATATGGGAATGAAGGTAGATTCATGAAACCATACACTAGAGGAGGGAGCAGGAATGAAATTTAAGGAAGGCTTATGAAATGAATACAGTGAATACAGGCTCATGAAACCATACAGTAGAGGTCAAATTGTCGTGCTGCTCAGTGTCTTCAGCTGAAAGCTGTAATTTTGATAAAGATATATAAAGTACACACAGAAAAGGGCCATCTGCTCAAAATGTTTACTGCCACTAAAAGTCAAAATATCCTGTGCTCAACATTTAGCTGGAGGCTGTCATTTTGATGAAGAAGGTCTCATGCACACTGCTGCCTCTAAACGGACATTTAGAGGCATTTGGGCATTTTTTTCAGCTGCCCCTGAACTCATCAAATGTTCTCTTATCAGTACATTTACACAGTGTCGTTTAAGGTCATTTCCTTTAGAGGCAATTCTTGGAAAGCAAAAAAATGTGTTCAGTCGGAAGTTCAGAGGCATTTGAAATGCCCAAATGACTGTAAAATTTTGCAAATGGACCTAAACATGGTAACTCGCGTCTAGGAGCGTTTCGTTTTCCGGCGTTTCTGTAAAAAAAATGCTCCTGGACGCGAACGCAGCAAAACAGACATTTTAGATGCTGGTTTCTAGCTGTCAAGATAGAACTTTCAGGGGAGGCTGAAAAGTGTCCCGTGTACATGGAGCCGAAGAGTACAGACAGTACTGTAAGAAGCAGACACACAGAAAGTGCTGCACGGTGGAAATAAGTGACATTGTTATATATACAGTACGGTAGAAATATATTAGGCAGGTGTGAAACTATACTGTAAATTAAGAATGCTTTCAGAAATAGAAGTGTTGAACATGAACTTTTATTTTTATGAATTATCAAAATGGAAAGTAAATAAACAGAAGTGAAATCCAAATCAAATCAATATTTGATGTGACCACGCTTCTTCTTCAAAACAGCATCAATTCTTCTAGGTACACTTGCACACAGTTTTTGAAGGAACACGGCTGGTAGGTTGTTCCAAACATCTTGGAGAACTAACCACAGATCTCCTGTGGATGTAGGCTGCTTCAAATCCTTCTGTCTTTTTGTGTAATCTCAGATGGACTCAATATTGAGATCAGGCTCTGTGGGGGCCAATTCATCACTTCCATGACTTCTTGTTCTTCTTTGTGCCGAAGATAGTTCTTAATGACATTGATTAGCCAAATCACATGGAACTAATGATAAACAAAAGTCTTGTGAAAAGAAGCAGCGCTACTTGATTAAAAGTTCAATGCATCCAAAAAATTGAAGTAATTCAGGCCGTATTAGTCACCATCACCACACCTCGTGCACAACCGGGGGGTGTCCCCCTATGTGGAAAGACTCACCAGCAGGTGGCCAATAATAAGCCCAACAACTAGATATCACTCAGTACGGCAGACAATTTGAGGCCAATGGGAAAGTGAACCATCTCCTGTGCAGATACTTCACAAAGCAATTAAAAGCATGTAGTCACATAAAAATAGCTGGAGATAGAGCGGCTTATGACAAGCTGAAATTGATCTCACCCAACGCTGACTGCAGTGCATGAGTCTCATAAGCTTCCTTGTGTGCTACCGACTCAGCTGGTTGCTGTACAGTCATGCCAACCCCATGAGGAAATCTGTATGATGAAACATGTTGGGGCATGACTGTATGGCAACCAGCTGAGTCACCCACCACCCCATGTTGAGGGCATGTGGCCTGATATGGTTCAGGAGGGGGTAGCCTTTTGCTGAACTTCCAGGCTGCATGCCTGGATAAAGGGTATAGTATGAATCTTGTGGGGCACCCCATGTGTTTTTTTTTTTAAATTTTGGCATAGGGTTCCCCTCCAAATCCATACTGGGGGGGGGGGGGCCCACACTGTTTTTCTCTTTATTTTTTCATTAGCCGGGTGCTGGCAATTGTAACCACGTGTCATTTTAAATGGAATTTGACTAGTTTATTTTTTTCTTTAGAAATTTACTTTTTGCTGCAGCATGTCATATATATGCTAGAAATGGCCTACCTTGGGCCGGAGCTCGGTTGCTGCAAGGATCCTGCCAAAGACGCAAGGGAGGAAGCTTTCCTTGAGGAATGGGAACAAAGAGAGGGCAGAGTGAGTAATTCAGAACTGGTGGGGACTAACAAAGGGGGAGACCGCCACATGTAGCCAGTCTCCCTTGAAGACAGCAGTGGGCTTAAGTTTTCTACCTTTCCCTTGAGAGATCTCCAGAGAGTCAGCTGGGTGGGCTGGTGAAGATTCAGTCAAGCAAAGATTCAGGCAATTGCAGCCAGGTGGACTGGCATTGCCTGAAAAGGTGGCACTCAGATCAATAGCCACAAAGAAAGCAGAAGGGAAGGTTACATGCTGCATCACTCCACGTGTGGTATTGTTAAGGGACTGTGAGTTTCTGCCTGTAATGAACCGCTACTGAACTGACAAGGCGTCTATAATGTTCCCTCAGGAGGGAACTAGCTGTGTAAAGTAGAGCAAGTGTGTGCAGGAGGAAGTAGTGGAAGAAGTTGTACATAGTAAGTTTGTCCCTGACGTCAAATGGGCATCCCATAACCTCCCTATCCCCATCAAAGTTATTACCCCCCTAAGAACACAACAAAAATAAAGCTACAGACTGTTTTCTGACTCTGTGTGCCTGTGAAGATTTGGTGTGCCTGGCTGTGCAGGTGTGGGGATCCCTATTCATCTGCAGCATCTACTTGGGCTGCGCTACATAACTTTTACAGGCAGCCATCACCCGTCACACTTCTTTATCACAGTTTTGTACCTCTCATTATTTCCATCCAACTATTTTCCATTTTGGTTGATCAATTGGTCCCATGTAGACAATGTATCTTTTCTGTCCTGGTGGTTACAGAGTTGTCAATTCCAAAGAAGGAATCAGGGACAATTCTAAAAACAAGAAAACTAAGGATTGAGTTCAGGTTTGCCATTATTGTAGGTTTTTTGGCGAACCCTGTGGGCTCAAGAATTTATGTGCAGACCTTTTTTGATGAGCCTGCCCCCTCATTATATAAAAGTGTCAACTGGAAGCTGCTGTAGAGAAAGGACAGGGAAGGCTGACAAACTGTGCTTTAGCCCACATTCACATCAGGCCATTTCGACATGCGATTTGACATGTCAAATCGCCGGCTATTGCTGGCGACGGCACCGTCCGAATCGGTATGACGCTGACTTTGCGACGCCACACCGATTCCCAAAAGTAGTTACTGTACTACTTTTGGTGACTTCGGGGGCGATTTGAATAGACATTTGTGCAGGAACCCAGACAGATGTCTGTCAAATTGCCCCCAGAAGTTGGACTGCATTGCTGGTTTGAAATCGTGCGAGTACAGCTGAACTCACACAATTTCAAACCCGCCCTCAATTTGAACCTGGGCTTAATTCTGATTGCTAGTTCCTTGGTCACTCAAGCTCTTTGCAGAACAAAAACAGGAACTGTTCAAATCAATTTGCTTTTTAAAGTAAGGTGCACGTGGAAGGGTTTTTTCTACAGAACAAACACAATACATAAAAATTTCCCAGGACACTTACCAACTCAACTACAAGCTGGCAAAAAAAAAATCTACAGTTTAAAAATTTGCATCAAAGACAGAGGTATTAGTTGCGTACGTTTGCAAATATAGCATGAAGAAGCCACATTGCCTTGTCAAGGCCCCTAACGCTGGTCTATGAGAGCCTCCATCTTGAAACATATTTAGTGAATAAATTAAGGGCAGGTATGTCTGGAGTAGCTAATTCCTTATGTAGCCATGTGCCCCCTTGGGGATGGCTGGTAGTTGTGGTCTACCTGCCCACTGCCCTCAATCACACGATCTTCCACACATCCATCGTCACTGAACAGGCCGGTACTTTGTTTTGATGTTTTATTTAGGGGATAAACTTGGATAGGAATAGGGACGACTGTGGGATGCCCAAAGATCAAATCACAGGTCCTTCTATATACACCGACTGTATATACATTCCTTCTTCCTCCAGCACATACACTTGCTCACCATCACTCTTCTCCTTCTCCTCTCCTGCACATACACTTGCTGCTACAAGCCTGAAATGCAATTTATCAGACCTCCATGACCCTTCCTCTTCCACCACAGCTAGCACATGGTGAGGCCTGCTACACTGTTAGCAGGACCTCCGAACCACCCATTGTGGGCAAGGGCCACGGGCTCCCAGTTGTGAAGCCACGGGCCCTCAATTGTGTAGCTAAGTACGTTGGTGCTAGCTGGGCGCTGGATGAACTACTACTCTCAGCCCATTCATGTTCCAGGCCCCTGCAGCCTACCTCACTGTCCAGTGACATTCGTTCCCCTGACTGGCTCCTCCGACCTCTACAGACTGTCCACTGTCTTCTCCCAGCCTGCTCCAGCTTTCTCATCCAGCTCCCAGTGGCTGCCACTCACCAACACTGGTGGATCCCTTAAAGAGTCCTCTCTATGTAGCCTCTCTGCTGCTCTCCTGCTCCCTTGTGCCGCTCCAGGAACCAACTCCTCTTCCTGGCTGCACCCAGGCCACCAGGCCTCAAGGTTACCCCCCCCCCCCCAGACTGAGGGCTCCACCTGACACTCTCCTCCTCCCAGCTGGACAGATCACAGTATTTAAGGAGGCCTGCCCCCTGCCAATCCAGAATGGGGATTGGTCAGGGCCCCTTAACATACTTCAGAAAGTGATACCTCCTCATCCATCCCCTTTTTCCAGAGCCTTCTAGAAGCAAAGGGGAGGAGTATCCAAGGGGTGTTCCTTCCTGCAATCTCCAGCTCTTCCTGGGCCAATCCCCCATCAAGATCAAAACATTCATGCCTGCACTTATTGTCAGGCCTGACTAAATTTGGCCTCTCCTAGCAAAAACCTTACTACAAAAAGTGCCTATCACTATGGGGGCGCTACACTCACCCCCCTTAAACATCAGCTGGTCCCCAGCTAAAAAATGGCTCCTGGGTACAGGAGCAAGGGCATGCGAAAGTCAAAAATGGGAAGGGGGAAAAGGGAACAAACTTGGATGGGGAACTGTACAAATAATTTAAGTACAAAAATATAGCAATACCATCTCTCTAAATTATTCACACTGTACAGTATAATACAATCCTAGCTACGGGTCCCTACAGGATTTCAAAGAAGTGATAGAGAGGGCAAACCTCACCCAAGTTTCCTTCCAATGGGTCAGTCTCTTCCACTGGGGCACACGGTTTGTCCTGTAATGTCATTAAAATAAAAGGAACCACGCAGCACTCTCCAGCAATCTGGGTGGTGGTCTATGTAGCACCTCAGACTCTCTCGCACATAGAACCGAGGATCCGGCAACTTTCTTTGGCTCCCTCCTTCTGTTTCCTTGTAGATAGAGTAACTCTGGGTCGGCTAACCCACTTTCACAATCAGCACCCTGTCTTTGTATATGGATCTCCCAAGTCACCATTCCAGCTTGATTTCCAGGAACCGGGCCCACATCTCACTCTCTGGCCCTCTTCATGGCTTTGGGACATGCAGAAAGTCCCAAACAAGGTCGTCCTCCCACTCTGACCGGGAGTCCTCCACAATGTCCATTTGGGGTGGGACATAGGGGAAGTCCAGGCCCCACTCCAAGGCTACCCTCCGCTGCACCTCCCTCTGAAATCTGGAGAACCTCTACAGCTCTCTTAAATTTCCTCTCACAGGAAGAATGTTAGTGTCGGGTGAACTTATCACCACTTGGCGGTAAGTCAGTGCCCTGGTCTGGGTAGTGGATGGCCTGCAATGAAACAGCTGATGTACTTGGGTTCCTGTAGGGGGTTCAGATGATAAACTGGCGTTAGCTCACTCCCTCCGGCATGGGCTCCTGGAGCACTAATCCCTCCGATCTCCCATTCTGCCTCATCCAAGCTGCTTGACCCAGGGGATGACCACTCAGTAAGTCTTTTTAGTGATCAAAACTCATACTGCAGTCTGGGGGAACCAAAGTTTAAGGCCCGCTCCTCACCTTCCTCGCCCAGCTCACCTGAGGAGATTCCTCTCTTTGGCAGAGGCTCCTTCTGGACAGGTATGGTGAGGGGTTGCGAACTGACTGCCACATCATGGACTTTAGCTGGTCCCGGCATGGTAGTACTCACCGGTCCCATGTCCCTGGTCAGGTCATGGGCCTCTGCTGTTTCTTCCCTCTTGCCCTCTGTCTTCGCAGGGGAGTCGCCAGGCTGCAACTCTACCCCGCCTTTGAGTGATGCCTCCAGGCCTGCTCCGTCCTTCCGGGACTTCCACGGCTGCAGATGACACAGTCCTGATTGCAGGTCCACAGTGTAATAATGTGGCTCCTGCAGCGCTGATACCAGCCGGATCAGCGGTTCATCACAATGGTCGCACCGGGCCCAGGCAGTGACCTCTGCTGTTGGAATCCGGTAGTCCGGGCAGATCAGGCACAGCCGCTCGGTCCCTCCGATGAATCCTTAAACTAAATCTCTCTAAAACTGAGCTAGTAATATTCCGCCCATGCCCCCCTCCATGACTTTCCATCAAAATCAATAATGCAGCCATCAATCCCTCCCCTCATGCCAGGGTACTAGGTGTAATTCTAGACTCTGACCTGTCCTTTCAGCCACAAATTCAATCCCTGTCGAAAGCTTGTAGACTTCGCCTCCGTAACATCTCTAAAATATGCCCCTTTCTAACAAATAAACCACCAAGCTCCTCATTCACTCCCTTGTTATCTCTCGCCTTGACTATTGCAACTCCCTTCTCATGGGCCTACCTCTCCATACCCTCTTCAGTCTATCATGAATGCTGCTGCCAGACTTATCCACCTTACCAACGGCTCAGTGTCTGCCACCCCTCTCCACCAATCCCTACATTGGCTCTCGATCGTCCAGTGAATAAAATTAAAAATACTAACCACAACATACAAAGCCATCCACAACTCTGCCCCGAGCTACATCACCAATCTTGTCTCCAAATATCATCCAAACCATCCTCTCCGCTCCTCTCAAGACCTCCTACTCTCAAGCTCCCTTGTCACCTCCTCCCATGCTCATCTCCAGGACTTCTCCAGAGCCTCTCCCATCCTCTGGAACGCTCTCCCTCAACCTGTCCGGCTATCTCCTACTCTAGCTGCCTTCAGGCGATCCCTGAAAACACATCTCTTCAGGGAAGCCTATCACGCCTCCAACGAATCTTTTACCACTTCCATCAGCTCACTCCCTACAGTTACAACCATTTGTACCACCTGTCCCCCCCACCCCCTTATTAGAATGTAAGCTCTTCTAAGCAGGGCCCACTTAATCCTTTTGTATTCTATTGTATTGTACCTGTATTGTCCCCCTTTTTATATTGTAAAGCACTGCGTAAACTGTTGGCGCTATATAAATACTGCTAATAATAATATTAATAATAATAATATTTGAAATCCAGTGGGTGATGTTCAGCATTTGCAGGTTGCTGGACATATTTATAATACATGGACGCAATCGCCCGGCGTGTTTGCCACAGGTAACGGCACATGGTAACAAAGTCACTGAATTACAGGATGATGCAAGTGTCCGCCCCAGTGCCGATCAAAGCGACTGGGCAAGCAAGAGCAGCAATTGGTGACTGCTCCCACTGGTTGCTATGGACAACGGCTCACTTGGGAAAATTTACTATTAAGCAGGCAAACACCCAAGTCCTTCCCCCAAGTTCAATCCACGTTGGTAATAAAATATTATAGTTCCCTGGCTCAATTCTCTTGCGGTTGCTAGGGGCAATGACTAGCAGCTTTGCAGGTGTGTCCTGGACGAGCCCCTAAATGTAGCCATGTGCCCACTTGGGGGTGGCTGGTAGTTGTGGTCCACCTTCCCGCTGCCCTCAATCACGCAATCTTCCACACACCCGTAGTCACTGAACAGGCCGGTAGTTTGTTTTGTTGTTTTATTTAGGGGATAACCTTGGATAGGGACGACTGTGGGATGCCCAAAGATCAAATCACGTGACCTTCTACAGTATCTCACAAAAGTGAGTACATCCCTCACATTTTTGCAAATATTTTATTATATCTTTTCATGTGACAACACTGAAGAAAAGACACTTTGCTACAATGTAAAGCATTGAGTGTACAGCTTGTATAACAGTGTAAATTTGCTGTCCCCTCAAAATAACTCAACACACAGTCATTAATGTCTAAACTGCTGGCAACAAAAGTGAGTACACCCCTAAGTAAAAATGTCCAAATTGGGCTCAGTTAGCCATTTTCCCTCCCCGGGGTCATGTGACTCGTTAGTGTTACAAGGTCTCAGGTGTGAATGGGGAGCAGGTGTGTTAAATTTGGTGTTATCACTCTCACTCTCTCATACTGGTCACTAGAAGTTCAATATGGCACCTCATGGCAAAGAACTCTCTGGGGATCTGAAAAAAAAAAGAATTGTTGCTCTACATAAAGATGGCCTAAGCTATAAGATTGCCAAGATCCTAAAACTGAGCTGCAGCATGGTGGTCAAGCGCGGTTTAACAGGATAGGTTCCACTCAGAACAGGCCTCGCTACCAGCTTTGCCGCAGAGGTTGAAGGGGTGGGGGTCAGCCTGTCAGTGCTCAGACCATACGCCGCACACTGCATCACATTGGTCTGCATGGCTATCGTCCCAGAAGGAAGCCTCTTCTAAATATGATGCACAAGAAAACCTGCAAACAGTTTACTGAAGACAAGCAGACTAAGGACATGGATTACTGGAACCACGTCCTGTGGTCTGATGAGACCAAGATAAACTTATTTGGTTCAGATGGTGTCAAGCATGTGTGGCGGCAACCAAGTGAGGGGTACAAAGACAAGTGTGTGTCAAGCATAGTGGTGGGAGTGTCATGGTCTGGGGCTGCATGAGTGCTGCCGGCACTGGGGAGCTACAGTTTATTGAGGGAACCATGAAGGCAAACATGTACTGTGACATACTGCAGCAGAGCATGATCCCCTCCCTTCAGAGACTGGGCCGCAGGGCAGTATTCCAACATGATAACAACCCCAAAACACACCTCCAAGACAACCACTGCCTTGCTAAAGAAGCTTTAGGGTATAGGTGATGGACTGGCCAAGCATGTCTTCAGACCTAAACCCTATTGAGCATCTGTGGGGCATCCTCAAACAGAAGGTGGAGGAGCGTAAGGTCTCTAACATCCACCAGCTCCACTGTGTCATCATGGAGGAGTGGAAGAGGACTCCAGTGGCAACCTGTGAAGCTCTGGTGAACTCCATGCCCAAGAGGGTTAAGGCAGTGTTGGGAAATAATGGTGGCCACACAAACAATTGACACTTTGGGCCCAATTTGGACATTTTCACTTAGGTGTGCACTCACTTTTGTTGCCAGCGGTTTAGACATTAACGGCTGTGCGTTGAGTTATTTTGAGGGGACAGCAAATTTACACTGTTATACAAGCTGTACACTCACTACTTTCTTCAGTGTTGACACATGAAAACATATAAAATATTTACAAAAATGTGAGGGGTGTACTCACTTTTGTGAGATATTGTATATACACCAACTGTATATACACTCCTTCTTCCTCCAGCACATACACTTGCTGACCGTTACTCTTCTCCTTCTCCTCTCCTGCACATACACTTGCTGTTACAGGCCTGAAAGGCAATTTATCAGACCTCCATGACACTTCCTCTTCCACCACAGCTAGCACATGGTGAGGCCTACTCCACTGTTAGCAGGACCTCCAAACCACCTGTTGTGGGCAAGGGCCACGGGCTCCCAATTGTGAAGCCACGGGCCCTTAATTGTGTAAGTACGTTGGTGCTAGCTGGGCACTGGATGAACTACTACTCCCAGCCCATCCATTTTCCAGGCCCCTCAGGCCTACCTCACTCTCCAGTGACACTCCTTCCCCTGACTGGCTCCTCTGACCTCTACAGACTGTCCACTGTCTTCTCCCAGCCTGTTCCAGCCTTCTCATCCAGCTCCCAGGGGCTGCCACTCACTGACACCAATGGATCCTTTAAGGAGTCCTCTATGTAGCCTCTCTGCTGCTCTTCTGCTCCCTTGTGCCGCTCCAGGAACCAACTCCTCTTCCTGGCTGCACCCAAGCCACCAGGCCCCAGGGTCACCCCTCCCCCCCCAGACTGAGGGCTCCCCTTCCGGGTGAGGCCTCCACAGCACCTCTGCTACATCTCTCTCTTCCACCCGACACTCTCCTCCCCCCAGCTGGGCAGATCACTGTATTTAAGAAGGCCTGCCCCTGCCAATCCAGGATTAGGATTGGTCAGGGCTCCTTAACATACTTCAGAAAGTGACACCTCCTCATCCATGCCCTTTTTCCAGGGCCTTCTAGAAACAAGGCCACTCCTAGCAAAAGCCTTACTACAAAAAGCGCCTATCACTATGGGGGCACTACACTTACATTAGTGTTAGCCCTCTGAAGATCAATCCCTCATCAATCACTCTTCAAAGGGCAATTGACAATGAGGAGGCATCTTTAAAACCCTAAAAGCTTGTACCGCCACGTTACAGAGCAGCCCTATTCACCTGAATGGGTAGCTTTCAGCCCTCCAAACGCATCAAGGGGTTTATTTATTGCCACAGCTGCAAACATTGTGGCTGTGACATGTGTGACCCATACCTTTGCAGCTTAAGGGGAAGCAGTTGGGGGGCTAAAACCAAAGCTCAAGTATGTGTTTTCATCACCCCCCCCCAACCGCAAGTGTAAACGAGTCCTAAAGGTGCAGGGACACACCAGAAGCCCAACACAGCACTATGGCAGCTGAACTTATTTATATAATGGCTGGAGTCATTGAAATTTTTGTTTAGCTAGATTTGCTAAGGGAATGTACAGGAGGTCTTCAGCTGGGCTTCTGTTGTTACTCTGCAACTTCGAGGAAGAATAGGTATTTTCTGTATCCCAATAAAAACATACTTCAGCTTTAACACAAATTGTTAAACGTCAATTTCATTTTTTTGTTTTGTTTTTCTGGCTGGCCAGTAAATGTGCTGGGAAAATTCTGTATTATGTTTTTTTTTTTTTGTTATTAGTGAGGGTTTTCTTGTCTTGGTTACTCTCCTGTCCTGAACAAACTTTTTTTCAGGTCTTTCCCTAAGAAAATTAGCTTTTGAATCAGGGGGTGGTGTTTGGGTTTATATATATATATATTTAGGGGGTATATTGCTTCTGACCATCTGTTCTTAGAGCAGTCTTTTGTTCGCAGCATGCCGCTGCATCCTTTGGAAAAGAAAAAAAATTTGCTGTCACACCAGTCTCAGTATAACCAGACCAGTGTGACCTAGCATCAGTGTTTCTGATTGCCACCACACCAGTGCCAGTGTCACCAGACCAGTGTAAGCCAGCAATAGTGTTCCTGGTCTCCATCATATAAGTGTCAGTGTTGCCAATCCAGTGCAGCCAGCAACAGTGTTCCTGATCACCACCACACCAGTGCCTGGTTCCCCAGTCTAGAGCAACCAACAACAGTATCCTGATAGCCGTGCCAGTGTAAGCCAGCCTCAGTGGGAGCTGATCACCACCACATCAGTACATTGTCACCAAAGTCAGTGTAAGCCAACAACAGTGTCCTGATCAATAGCCACAGCAATACAGTATCACCAGAACCAGTGTAATCCAGGAACAATGCTCTGATCAATAGCCACACCAGTGCCAATATCACCAGAGCCAGTGAAGCCTGCAACATTATCCTGATCGCTAGCCACACCAGTGCCAATATCACCAGAGCCAGTGAAGCCTGCAACATTGTCCTCATCACTAGCCACACCAGTATCAATGTCACCAGAGCCAATGACGCCTGAAACATTGTCCTGATTTCTAGCAACACCAGTCCTAATGACCCCAGAGCCTGTGAAGCCTGCAACATTGTCCTGATTACTAGCCACACCAGTGCCAATGTCACCAGAGCCAATGAAGCCTGCAACATTATCCTGATCACTAGCCACACCAGTGCCAATGTCACCAGAGCCTGTGAAGCCCGCAACATTGTCCTGATCGCTAGCCACACCAGTGCCAATATCACCAGAGCCAATGAAGCCTGCAACATTATCTTGATCACTAGCCACACCAGTGCCAATATCACCAGAGCCAGTGAAGCCTGTAACATTGTCCTGATTTCTAGCCACACCAGTGCCTGTGTCACCAGAGCCAGTGAAGCCTGCAACATTGTCCTGATCACTAACCACACCAGTACCAATGTCACCAGAGCCAATGAAGCCTGCAACATTGTCCTGATTACTAGCCACACCAGTGCCTGTGTCACCAGAGCCAGTGAAGCCTGCAACATTGTCCTGATCAATAGCCACACCAGTAGCAATGTCACCTGAGCCAATGAAGCCTGCAACATTATCCTGATCACTAGCCACACCATTGCCAATATCACCAGAGCCAGTGAAGCCTGCAACATTGTCCTGATCACTAGCCACACCATTGCCAATATCACCAGAGCCAGTGAAGCCTGCAACATTGTCCTGATCACTAGCCACACCAGTATCTGTGTCACCAGAGCCAGTGAAGCCCCTAACATTGACCTGATCACTAGTCACACCAGTGCCAATATGACCAGAGCCAGTGACGACTGTAACATTGTCCTGATTTCTAGCCACACCAATCCCAATGTCACCAGAGCCAATGAAGCCTGCAACATTGTCCTGATCACTAGCCACACCAGTAGCAATGTCACCAGAGCCAATGAAGCAGTGGTGGCTGGTGCTCCATCGGTCGGGGGGTGGCAGACAGACCTCACCATGGACCCCTCCCCTCCCCTCCAGCCTGCATCCACACCAACAACCCCCCCCCCCCCACTCCAGCCCACATACAACACCAACACCCCCCACCCCAGTTGCCGGCTCTCTTACCGTGTGCTGCCCAGGGATACCAGCTTGATGAGGTCGGCAGCAGGGAGGGATTGATGTTGGAGTGGTGTGTGCTGACATGGGCGATTTTGCCAATCATTGGCCAATCAGGAAACGGGTCTCAAAACCCGCTTCCCGATTGGGTGGGAGGCAGAATCAGTGTCTCAATAGCGAATATTCATTCGCTATTGTCACACAACTGGGGGGGGGGGGGCTCGGAACGCAGTGCTCTGTGCCCTGAGCCCACCCTTTTTTTAAGCCTATTAGAGCCTAAGGCTCTAATCACGTGCTTCAAAAAATACAGCCCCCCCCCCCATTGGAATCCATGGTCCGGCACCCCCCCCCCCCCGACATAAAAAACTTCGTGCACTAATC
>BLSH010098745.1:1715076-1726985 GCA_018402905.1 Glandirana rugosa | reverse complement strand
AAAAAATACAGCCCCCCCCCCCCATTGGAATCCATGGTCCGGCACCCTGTATGTAGATCAGACGGCTGGATGAATGGATAGGAGGGAATTTATTAAGACCAGAGTTTAGCCCTCGTTCACATTGACTGTGGCTTTAAAATTGTGCTACTTTATCTGAAATAGCACGATTTCAAAGCTGCATGTCAGTGCAACTTTGGGTGCGACTTAGAAGACATCTGTGTAGCTTCAAGCACAGATCACTAAGCAAGTCGCATCTGAAATCGCCGAAAGTAGTTCAGGAACTACTTTTTCAAATTGATGCAGCACCGCAAAGTCAGCACCGCACCGATTTGAACAGTGTGATTGCCAGCAATAGGGTGCAAATTGCCATGTGATTTGACCTGTCAAATTGCATGACAAGTCGCTCCAATGTGAACAAGGGTTTAGAGTCACTTGATTAAAGGAAGGTTTTGGACAACCAGTCTGCCCTTATCTGGCAGCCTTCTGAATCTGGGGTATAATTCACGTTCACTGTAACTGCTATTGCTGACTCTTGTCCTGATTCTGTCTTCATAACTTTAGACAGGTAGTGATCTGGAGCATGCATGCAGACATCAATGAAGTCTGAAAACCTTCATTCACACTTTTAAAAATGAGTCAACAGCATGTTTCTATTCTCATAGGTTCCTTTTATTGTCTGTATGTGCAATATCAACTTTTGCCACTAGAGGGCAACAAATGATGACTTTATTGCTGAAGTATAACACATATAGGTGTCTCAGTGATAGAAATTTGTTATTTATTTTGCCTTTAATTTTTATCTATTCATTGGCTTATTTATGATAAATGCCTGTCTTATCAATTTAAAGATGAACTTTACTTCCGAGCTATCTGGGTTATGCACAAAAACATACAAGCCCAGTGAATCCATCATTGTTCTAGACCAGAGGTGTTCAAACTATGGCCCTCCAGTTGTTCAGGAACTACAATTCCCATCATGCCTAGTCATGTCTGTGAATATCAAGAGGTTTAGAATGCCTCATGGGACATGTAGTTCCGCTACATCTGGAGGGCCATAGTTTGAAGATCCCTGTTCTAGACTGTAGCGGACAGAGCTGGCTGTCTCTTCTGGGTTCTTGCAGCCATTTTCACCCTGATGAAGTGCATGCAATGTGTTCTCAGGGGATCAGTTGAATGAACCTGGAAGAGACAGCCAGTCCCTTAATGACGCATTGCAGCACATGTAGAGTACTCAGGTCTTCTGGTATGTTTGGGGTCATTGTCCTCCTGCAGAATAAATTTGGGGCCAATCACATGCCTTCCAGATGGTATGGCATGATGAATATAGAAGAAAACACAAGAGAGGGGTGCACCGACCTCATGCAATACCATTTAAAAGGTTTATGAAAATCAATAAGGTTAAAAAATATACTCACAGGGGCTCTGAGGAAGAGGGTTCACCCTGGAAACGCGTCAGCCTGGTCACACGGACACCGTCTGGTCCCCCTACTGAGCGGGAGATCCGTAGATGCCCTGGAGGCCTCATGACCACTTTTCTCTTGTGTGTCTTTACTGCACCATTTATGAGTATATTTTTAGCCTTATTGCTTTTAATAAACCTTTTAAACGGTATTGCACGAGGTCGGTGCGCCCCTCTCTTGTGTTTTCTTCTTTAGTGCTTTGTGGGTGCCAATTATCCTGAGGAGGTCTGCAAGACCTTTGAGTGCAGAATGTTATTTACATCTATAGAGACTTGAGACACTGTTAACCACTTCAGCCTCTGAAGAATTTCCCAGGTTAGGACCAGAGCACTTTTTGTGATTTGGCACTGCGTCGCTTTAACTGACAATTGCGCGGTCGTGCAACGTTGTACCCAAACAAAATTTGCGTCCTTTTTTTCCCACAAATAGAGCTTTCTTTTGGTGGTATTTGATCGCCTCTGCATCATTTCTGATCACCGCTATAAACAAAAGAAGAGCGACAATTTTGCAAAAAAAAAAACAAATTTCTTACTTTTTGCTAAAATACAAATCCAAAAAAAAAATATAAAAAAACATTTTTTTTCACCAGTTTTGGCCGATTTATATTCTTCCTCATATTTGTGATAAAAAAAATCGCAATCGGCATTTATTGATTGGTTTGCGCAAAAGTGGCCGCGTTTACGGATGATGAGAATTCATTTCTGGGGATTTTTTTTTATTATTTTTTACTAGTAATGGCGGCGATCTGCGATTTTTAGCAGTACTGCGCTATTGCAGCGGACATGTCGGACATTTTTTACACTTTTTTGGGACCAATGACATTTATACAGCGATCAGAAATTTAAATGTCCACTGATTACTGTATAAATGTCATTGGCAGTGAAGGGGTTAACCTGCAGGGGGAGATCTAGGGGTTAACTGTGTTCCCTGGGTGTGTTCTAACTGTGGGGGGGCTGGGCTACCATGGGCATGAGAGATCTAACTGATCCCAGTGACAGGGATCAGTAGATCTCCCATGCCCCCACTAACAGAGCGGGGAAGCGCCGTGTTTACATCAGCGGTTCCCCATTCTTTGCCTGTGGCCGCTCATCGCGGCTCGCCGGCGGCACACTCCCCGCTCGCAGATCGCGGTTTTTTTTACGGCGATTCGCGCCCAGCATCCATACTGCCGACGTAAATAGACAATAGGCAGTGTGGAACTGGTTAATATCTGGTCTCTGCTCTATTACATGACTCTTGGCTGATATATCTGAGTGCAGGAGGTTTAGGTCTTTGTTTTTCTACGATGAATATAGAGTTGAAGATTTGGTCAGGATCAGTGATGTCCTCAACTATACAGCCAACATCATTAAGGCTCCTTTCACACCAAGGCCTTGGAAAAAAGCCTGTAAAATCTTGTAAAACCCCATAATTTTAGTGTGCGTTTTTGCCACGCTTTTGAAGCGCTATTCAAGCGTTTGCGTTTCGATCATGTGACCTTTCCCACAGCCTCAGTGCACATTTCATGCGCTTTTCAAGTGGTTTTCAAGCATTTTTCAAGCGCTTAACCATTATTTTCAATGGACAGGGGCGTTTTTGAGGTGTTATTTTGAGCGCACAAAACAAGCTGAAAAGATGCCGCTTGCAGGACTTTTAGCAATGCTTAGCAAGCACGAGGCCTCGGTGTGAAAGCATCCATTGATGCATGGGAAGTGTTTTTGATGTGCTTTTTATGTGCTAATTTTAGTGCAAAAACGCCTTGGTGTGAAAGGGGTCTTACAGCTATCTTCATTGTAAAGAAGAACAAGGATGTTGACATCAGAACCCTGATGTCAACATCATCGAATCTATCTGAGATTACACAAAGAGACAGAATTATTTCAGGCAGACTACATCTACAGAAGACCTGTGGTTAGTTCTCCAAGATGTTTGGAACAACCTACCTGCCGAGTTCCTTCAAAAACCGTGTACAAGTGTACCTAGAAGAATTGGAGCGGTTTTGTCACACCAAATAGTGATTTGATTTGGATTTCTCTTCTATTCATTTACTTTCCATTTTGTTCACTGATAAAAATAAACTATCAACATTTCCATTTCTGAAAGCATTCTTAATTTACAGTATTTTTTACCCCTGCCTTTTGCACAGTAATATACTGTAAATACATGTAGCACCCCCATAGAGTAGGTGAGTTTTTCTAGCAGGGTTTTGCTAGGTGAGGTAAAATTTAGTCAGGTCTGAGTGTAACAGCAGGCCTGAATGTTTTGATCTGGGCTGGGAGGAGAGTCTCAGGGAGGATTGGGTGGAATTAACAGATAAGGTCACCAGAACCTCCCACTTCCTTCTAGAAACCTGGGGAAGGTTTCTGGTCAGCTGGGCTGGGAGATAGGTGGAGCCATCTTGAGTATTCTAAAGGAGCACTTGGCTACACACATATATATATATATACACACTAAATTGTCAAAAGTATTGGGAAGCCTGCCTTTACACGCACATGAACTTTAATTGCATACCAGTTTTAGTCAGTAGGGTTCAATAGTGAGCTGGCCCAGCCACAAGGTTTAGGAGTGTGTCTGTGGGAATGTTTGACCATTCTTCCAGAAGTGCATTTGTGAGGCCAGGCACTGATGTGGACGAGAAGGCCTGGCTCGCAGACTCCCCTCTAATTCATCCCAAAGGTGTTCTATCACGGTTGAGGTCAGGACTCTGTGCAAGCTAGTCAAGGTCCTCCACTCCAAACTTGCTCATCCATGTCTTTATGGACCTTGCTTTGTGCACTGGTGCCCAGTCATGTTGGAACAGGAAGGGGCCATCCTTAAACTGTTCCCACAAAGTTGGGAGCATTAAATTGTCCAAAATGTCTGGGTATGCTGACGCATTAAGAGTTCCCTTCACTTGAACTAAGGGGCCAAGACCAACCACTGAAAAACAACCCCACACCATAATTCCCCCTCCACCAAATGATTTGGACCAGTGCACAAAGCAAGGTCCATAAAGACATGGATGAGTGAGTTTAAGGTAGAGGAACTTGACTGGCCTGCACATAGTCCTGACCTCAACCCAACAGAACACCTTTGGGATGAATTAGAGTGGAGACTGTGAGCCAGGCCTTCTCATCCAACATCAGTGCCTGGCCTCACAAATGCGATTCTGAAAGAATGGTTAAACATACCCATAGACACACTCCTAAACCTTGTGGACAGCCTTCTAAAGAAGACACGAAGCTGTTATAGCTGCAAAGGGTGGGCCAACTCAATATTGAACTAAGACTGGGATGCCATTGTGTGTTTGTAAAGGCAGGTGTCCCAATATTTTTGACAATATAGTGTATATATAATCTCTTATTTAGCTGTTTGCTAGGAGTTCAATTTAACCATGAAAGAAAAATGTGGATACAATTAAAAACCCACTTTGATAAATGTGTTTGTACTTCTGTAAGGGGGGATAATTCACTCTGCCATTACTTTATGTAACATTTAATGCATACTGTAGTTTATTCAATTATTGATTTAATGCACATACTTTAATGGTGGTCCATTAGTGCTGTCTCAGAATGCGTTAATCGCCTGTTTCAGCATTATAACCAGACTGGCAACAGAGTTTTGCAGCATTTGGTTGCTTAGTAACCAAATGCTGCGATTCCAGGTATCTGTCACATAGGCAGTAATTGACCTGGCATTAATTCTGGCCACTCTGCTAGCTGTAAAGACAGACAGAGGAGAGTATATTCATGGTTTGCTCCCGTCAGTGTGCCATAGGGAGAGAGCATGTGGGGCACTGGGAGTGAGTGGTGGAATCAAGCTGGGTGCAAACAGCTGGGTAATAAACACCCAAGATTCTTACACTTACCTGCTCTATCCAAATATAATGGTTTGGCTGGGAGTCGGGCTTTAAATTGACACAATAATTAGCTAAAACTCACTGTAAGCTCTGTGTAAGAGTGCCATGGCAAGTCGGTTTCCTTAATAAATATAGCGGACTCTCCCTGAGTATGAACTCTACGACTACAGTGGTACCTCGGATTGTGAGTAACGCGGTTAGAGAGCGTTTCTCAATACAAGTAATTTTTTTTTTTAAATTCCAAACTCGGTTTGTGAGCACTATTTCTCAAATCGAGCAGGATTAAGCCTCTGTGCATACAATACCACATGTGCCCAGAAGTGCAGGGGTGCTGGTGAGGCTCGGAGACACCCGAAAGCATTCGGAAATACTCAGAAATACCGAAAGTGTACACAGTTCCCAAGCATTTCCGAATGCTTCCAAGCGTCTCCGAGCCTCAGCAGCACCACCACACCTCTGGCCACATACGGTATTGCATACACCAGCACCCTCGGACCTCTGGCCACATACAGTACTGCATTGACAAGCAGTCACTGTGGGGAAACTTGCTTTGATATACGAGTGATTTGGATTACAAGCATTTTCCTGGAATGGATTATGCTCGTAATCCAAGGTTCCACTGTATACGGTAATAGATGTACATGGAATATGTGTTACCTGCCCCACACCACGGATGTAGATAGATAAGGTGAAATGATCCTACATTTAGAAAGCTTACCATATACCTGCATAGGAAGCTACTGAAGGTATGAAAAAGTCTGGCTTGGATGGCTTCATGACCCTCGCTTGACTTTCAGTGAATTATAGCTCCTGGAATAGATAGATGCCTTGTCTCCCTTAACCACCTCAATACTGGGCACTTTCACCCCCTTCCTGCCCGGGACATATTTCAGCACTATTGCATTTAGAACTAAAATTGCGTGGTCATGCTACACTATACCCAAATAATTTTTTTTATCTTTTTCTTCACACAAATAGAGCTTTCTTTTGTTGGTATTTGATCACTGTTGGGGTTTTTATTTTTTACTAAAAAAATAGAAAAAAAGGCCCAAAATTTTGAAAAAAAAGTTTTTCTTATTTTCTGTCAGTAAATTTTGTAAATAAGTAATTTTTCTCCTTCACTGATGGGCACTGAAGAGGCAGCACTTATGGGCAATGGTTACGTGGCACTGATGAGGAGGCACTAATATGCTGCACTGATGGTCACTAATAGGTGGCACTGATATGCGGCACTGGTGAGCACTGATAGGTGGCACTGGTGGGCACTGATAATCGGCTGTGGTGGGCACTGATGGCACTGATAGGCAGCACGGATGAGCGGCACTAATGGGCACTGATAGGTGGCGCTGATGGGCACTGATGGGCAGCACTGATAGGCACTTATGGCCATTGATGGGCAGCACTGGTGAGCTGGCACTGATGGGAGGCAATTATGGGCACTGATTGGTGGCACTGATGGGCACTGATTGGTGGCACTGATGGGCACTGATCAGGGCCAGATTAAGAACATCATGGGCCTGGTGCTGAGGATTTTGGTGGGCCTTTCATGCTCCCAACATTGTGGGAACAGTTTGGAGATGGCCCCTTCCTGTTCCAACATGACTGCGCACTAGTGCACAAAGCAAGGTCCATAAAGACATGGATGAATGAGTTTGGGGTGGAGGATCTTGACTGGCCTGCACAGAGTCCTGACCTCAACTCAATAGAACACCTTTTGGTTGAATTAGAGCGGAGACTGCGAGCCAGGCCTTATCGTCCACATCAGTGCCTGACCTCACAAATGTGCTTCTGGAAGAATTGCCAAACATTCCCATAGATACACTCCTAAACCTTGTGGACAGCCTTCCCAGAAGAGTTGAAGCTGTTATAGCTTCAAAGGGTGGGGCAACTCAATATTTAACCCTACAAACTAAGACTGGGATGCCATTAAAGTTCATGTGTGTGTAAAGGCAGGTGTCCCAATACTTTTGCCTAGCTAGTGTATCTGCCAAGATTTGCAATGGTGGTAGAACCTTCCTACACATAAATATTACATTTAGGTAAGGCCCTGAGTCAGGAGTTATGTTTAACAATATAGAGATAACAAACAACATCTCTACATGAAGTGACATGTTTGGGATTCAAACTCAGGACCTCTGCAATGGTAGGCAGAATTTCTACCTTGTGAGCCACGGGGAATTCTAGGAATTAATTCTAGGAATTAATAGGAATTACATTAGTCAGGAGTTTTTCTTCTTGATTTATTCTGTGATATTTGGTGGTTCTTGCTGTGTGAGTGTAGAATAATAATGTTATCCTCAGATTTTTGAGAATTACATTTTTATTTCTGATGTTGGTACACGTATCACATTTTTTGGGCTCATATTAGGATGATTTGGAAAGAATAAAAAAAATGGGACCAATTTAAAATTTCCATAAGCAACAGTAGTGTTTTTGGTTTGTAAAGACATTTGTGTGAGTTTGAGGAAATATTTTTGTAAGATAGATATCAACAAGTGAAAGTGACAGAGAAAAAAATATTTTACCAAAACATGCAAAATTGTTGCAAGGACAATTTCTTTGAGAGAAAGATACATGTCATCTCAACATGAAAACGGTTTCTTTGGGGAAGTTACAATTGTATTAGAATGAATGGCTGAAGATTGCATTGGGCTACAACTTTTACTCCCAAAAAACTCTCTTTAAAACAGCTCTCATTTTGGTATTTACTATAGTGTCCTGTAATTACTCCATGGAAGCAAAATTTAGAGCAGTTTCAGGTCTGAGTTGTGCTCAGCTGTGCTCTGCACCTAGAAGTAAAGAGACTGGGAATTTATCTCTTCTCAGACTTTTTAAGATATTTCAGTGTAGAAATCACTTTTTCACACAGTTTAAAAGCAGATTATCTTTAAACAATATCTTGCACATTTTAGTACAATTTAGGTGATTTTATCATGCTCTAAACATTATTTCTATGTGCACATCTCCAGGTCCTGAATGGAGTAAGGATTTGGGCTCTATCTGTTGTCTGGGCACCATAGTAAATACCATTTTTGCGCTATTTTTGCCGCGGATGCTATAGTGAATACTGTTTTGGCGCTATTTAATGCCATTTGCCATTTTTGGTGCTAAATAGCGCTCAGTACCGCAAATGTGCGCCTAAGCGCTATAGTAAATAAACCCCACAGAGTAATTGTTTTCTCTCTGTACTTGTAAGTCTGCATCCTTCTTCCTAAAGGTAAAAAAATATATATATATGTACAAAGCTTGCTAATATAGTAAGGGAGGAATGCACTTAAAATTTTCAGGAAGATGTTCAGATGTCATGTTTTTGTTTCCTATATCTTTACTATGGTGATCATTCTTGCTGCTGTCACCTTTCCAGCTAGGAGATGTTTGCACAAAACACATCATTTACTTTGCAGTGTGGGAAAGTAACAACAATCAGCATTTATGGCTTGTCATCATGTACTGTAGAATGCTCATGCTCATAGAACAGATAGATCTGTCGATTGCATGAGAAGTAGACTGGGCACTGCTTTGCTTGTGCCAGTCGTTCTCCCCCACATGCACTGCCGAGATACAGGGGGTGGAGCTAGTGTAATTGACAGATGGTACCCTCGGCCAATCAGAGTGTGTGGATCCTTCCCCATCTCCTTCCACCAGCAAAAGACAAGCTATGTTGTGCTACACTACACTATGTGGCTGCCGCCTGGGGGTTACATAACAATAGCGCCTGCCGGCAGCCCGCAATTTACATAACAATAGCACCTGCCACCCTTAATTTACATAACAATAGCACCTACCGCCCACAATTTAAATAACAATGGTGTAGCCACACAGAGCTAAACAGCATTAATGACTCACTGGCATGGGCCTATCTTGAGGTAGGGGCCTGGAGCTACAGCTCCAATAGCCCCTATGTTAATCCGGCCCTGGCACTAATGGGTACTGCTGGGGCTTTCCTGTAATCAGGGTACTGATGATCAGTGCCCTGATTACCTGCCCAGGTCTACTCTGCGAGGAGATGCCGCTGATTGGCACTCCTCGCCACAAACTCTGTCAGTGTAAGGCGAGGAGTGCCGAATCAAGGCACTTCCTTATTTACATGTGACCGGCTGTGATTGGACACAGCCGATTACATGGTTAAAGAGCCACGGTCTCAGCTCTTTATGGAAATTGGGGTAGCGACGTTTGCTAGCAACACGGCGCAGCCCGAGCGCCGTGCTGCACGCCCCCGCAGGCGTGCAATATCGGCCATTCTGGGGCGCCATCATATGGCGTCCTCCAAGAACAAGAGCCGCACCTTCCCTCTGTCATTTTAAGGTGGGCGGGCGGCAAGCAGTTAAAGTGTCACTAAACCCACATTATAAAAATGTGTCATTAAATGTTGTATTACATCAGGGGTAGGCAACCTTGGCACTCCAGCTGTGGTGAAACTACAAATCCCATCATGCTTCTGCCTCTAGGAGCCATGCCTGTGATTGTCAGGGTCTTGCAATGTCTCATGGGACTTGTAGTTTCACCACAGCTGGAGGGCCGAGGTTGCCTACTCTTGTATTACATGATCATAGGCTTGCATAGGAGGTGTGCCAGGTGTGCCTGGGCACACCCCAATCACCCTGTGTGGTGCCGATTTCCCTACCGCCCAGGCTTCCCCCTGTTTTGCACCCCCACAGTGCTTCTGGCTTCCCTCCTCTCCACCTGGCTGCTGTGGGGGAAGTTTCAGGATGAAGAGCGGGGGAAGGGGCTAGTTAATATGTAATTTACCAGCCCCTTACTTTTCTAAATGAACAGAGTGAGCACAATCACTCGCTGTTTTTATTCATAGCGGAATCATAGTAAAGTGTTTAACTTACTAAGTAAGTGTTTACTATGCTTCAGTTTGTGAATGAACAGGAAGCCACTCAGCACAGAGCACTTCCCATTCATTCACTCTCCAGTGCAGCTAAGGCTGCAGAGAAAGGCATGTGTGTTTAAGCTTTGGGGTGCACACCCTAATGCAATAGGCTGCGCACACCCATGTACATGCTGTTCATACTCAGTCAGCCACTATGGGATTCCTTTTCTGTATTCTGCAAAAATCCTGGTTGATCCTGCTGTTCTCTATCTACACCTTCTGTCCATGTCCCCAATTCAGTTGGGGATTTTGCAGAGCAGTGTTGGCAACTCTGCACATGCACAGTTTTCAGTGAGTTTCTATGCTGAGCTTTTCCTCCCTATCACATCTGAGCAGCCCATGTGACTATAGAGTCACACATGTGGGTGTATATACAGTGATATATGACAGCCCCTCCTCCATGCCCACTAACTAGCTAAACACAATGGGGGTGGGATATTACATATTGATTGATGGTGGCTTCACCACCCTGTTATTCTAAGACACAGGCTGGAGGGGTGTGACACAGCCTGTGACTCCGCTCACACCATGTTTTTGTTAAAAAAATAATAAAGATTTGATTTCAAATATACAGTTGTGCTCATAAGTTCACATACCCTGGCAGAATGAGAACACAAAAACTTTTCTTTCACTCATGGTTAGTGTTTGGCAGAATGCATTTATTATCAATCAGCTGTGTTTACTCTTTTTAAATCATAATAACAACATAAACTACCCAAATGACACTGATCAAAAGTTTACATACCCCAGTTCTTAATACCGTGTATTGCCCCCTTTAACATCAATGACAGCTTGAAGTCTTTTGTGGTATTTGTGGATGAGGCTCTTTATCTTCTCAGATGGTAAAGCTGCTCATTCCTCTTGGCAAAAAGCCTCCAGTTCCTGGAAATTCTTGGGCTGTCTTGCATGAACTGCACGTTTGAGATCTTCCCAGAGTGGCTCAATGATGTTGAAGTCAGGAGACTGAGATGGCCACTCCAGAACCTTCACTTTATTCTGCTATAGCCAATGACAGGTCAAACTTAGTCAGTTAGTAGTGTGATTGAGGTTTAGTGTATTT
Organism: Glandirana rugosa; assembly: GCA_018402905.1. Lineage (NCBI taxonomy): Eukaryota > Metazoa > Chordata > Amphibia > Anura > Ranidae > Glandirana > Glandirana rugosa. The sequence continues at coordinate 1,715,769 of BLSH010098745.1, read as the reverse complement.
AAATTTTCTTTTTCTCGAGTGCGGGTTTTTTTTTTTTTTTTTTTTTTTTTTTTTTTATACATAACGATATCTATGTGGGGATCTAAAGCTTATCCCTTTACTTAGCACCTAGGTATACCCCATTATAAATAAGAAATAAAGACCATATAATAGTCATGCTTTCACACAAAGAACTTTGTCTTATTATGAGTGTAAAAGAAAAACCTTCATTAAATTTTAAACACTAGAAAATCTACCCCTTAAGTCTGGAGATCGTAATTTACTCGTATTAAAATAACTAAGGTATCCTTCTCTCCCCCCCCTGGACTCCCCCTCCCTTCCTTTCCCTTTATTTCCTCTCTTTTTCTTTTTTTTTTTTTTTTTTTTTTTTTTTTTTTTAACGATATCTATGTGGGGATCTAAAGCTTATCCCTTTACTTAGCACCTAGGTATACCCCATTATAAATAAGAAATAAAGACCATATAATAGTCATGCTTTCACACAAAGAACTTTGTCTTATTATGAGTGTAAAAGAAAAACCTTCATTAAATTTTAAACACTAGAAAATCTACCCCTTAAGTCTGGAGATCGTAATTTACTCGTATTAAAATAACTAAGGTATCCTTCTCTCCCCCCCCTGGACTCCCCCTCCCTTCCTTTCCCTTTATTTCCTCTCTTTTTCTTTTTTTTTTTTTTTTTTTTTTTTTTTTTTT
>BLSH010098745.1:1694705-1706126 GCA_018402905.1 Glandirana rugosa | reverse complement strand
CCCCCCCCCCCCCCCCCCCCCCCCCCCCCCCCCCCCCCCCCCCCCCCCGGGCTGTTATGGGCATAAGAGATCTAACTGATCCCAGTGACAGGGATCAGTAGATCTCCTATGTCCTCACTGACAGAGCGGGAGACCGCCGTGTTTACATCGGCGGTTCCCCGCTCTTTGGCTCTGGCAGCTGATCGCGGCTCGCCGGTGGACATCGGGTCCGCCTGAGCCACGGGCACACTCCTCCCAAGTACGGCGCGCGCGCACCCCCTAGCTGTCTATTTACGGCGTTTCGCGGGACACGTCCACACTGCCGCAGTAAATATACTGCGTGCAGTGTGGAACGGGTTAAGAAAAAAAAAATTGCATGAGGTCCCCTCTCAAATTCTATGCCAGACCATTGCGGCGAGCTATAGATTTTAAGGGGGGGCCTTAAGAAAAAAAATGTGAGGTTCCCCCTAAAAATCCATACCAGATCCTTATTCGAGCAGGCAGTCCGGTAGACTAGGAAATAGGAGAGGACGAGCAACTCCTTTATGAACTATATCAAGCAGTATCTTACTTACTCTTTAGGGTGCAGAGGCTGGTCAAATGCCTTTGTAGCACTACCCACACAAGGGCTGCTGGTAACTGTCTTCCCTATTCCTGCACAATCAGGCAACAAGCATTTTTCACTTGCACCCGGACATTTGTTTTGTTTTTTGTTGTTTTTATTAGGTATAATAACTTGGATGGGGTAGAGGGATTATGGGATGCCCAACTTAACAGAAACAATGAATAGGGAGAACTTCCTCTGCACAAAGTAAGGATCCTAGACTGCTCTTTCTCCTAGATACCTTCAGTCCTTCAGGATCAGCAGCAAAAAGTCCCTTGAAGACTAGGAGCCCCCTTCAAAAAAATAGCACAGTCTTTTGTAAACTAAATATAGGAGTATCTCCTCTCCTTTGTAGAACTGCTCCCAGCTCCACTGCCTGCAGAATCTACCAGACCACCTGGCTGCTCCAAAGATCTCCCAGGGCAAGGGACAGAAAGGGTTAAGCACAGCACTGCCCTTCAGAAATCTTGCTACATATGGCAATCTTTCCCTTTGTAAATCCCTGAGTGTGCTGATGTACTCACTCCTTGCTCCCCGCTGCTCCTTAAGCAAGATTCCTCCTCAAAGAAAGACACTGATAGGATCTTCTCAAGCCAACCAGAGCCCAGTCTGGAGACAAAGCCCCCCCCCCCCCCCTTGGCCACACACAGTCTTCTCAGCACTAAATATCCAACCCACTCCCTGCTGGCATGGCTCCACTATATTCAAGGGCTTACTTAACCACCCTGCCAGGACATTCTGCCTGAGGATTGGCCAAGTTCCCTCAAATATACAGATCAGCCTTTGCCACCTAACATCTAGAAGCTTCTACTAGCTGCCAGATTGAGGGGGAGGTACTAGAGACCTGCCTCTGTAGCCACCCAGCCTGACCTGCAGTCAGGGGAGGGCTGGCAGCCTTAGGCCTGGGGGGCAAGTCCAGTCAAGTGGCCCATTGAACCACAGAACCAGCTCACCATCCATGCCCACCTGATTTTAGAAGGATATTGATGTTATAAAGAAAGACAAATATGATACAATGTGGTAACATAATTTAATGTTAATAGCAACAAAGGAGGTTTAACAAAAATAATGCATCAATGCAGCTCATCAGTGCCCACCAATGCAGCTTCACCTGTGCTTATCAGCTTAGCCTCATCAGTGCCCAACAATGCAGCCTCACCAGTCCCCATCAATGCAGCCTCACCAGTGCCTATCAAATGCAATCTGATCAGTGCCCATCATGCAGGTTCGCCAGTGCCCATCAGCACAGCCGGCCCTGGGTGCCGCCCCCCCTTTGCCTATAGTTAGTTTGTGGCTGCGCCCCTTGCCCCTGCTTCCTTCCTCCACAAGAAGAAAAAAGTGTGAGCGGGCAGTGGCTGTCGGCCATTTTGAATGTGAGTTAGGGTGGCCTGGGGGGCAATTGCCACCCTGCCCCCTGGCCCAGCCCTCCCCTGCCTACAGTAACCCTGCCCCAATTTCTGACTCATAAAACTAACCATAAGTCATAACTTAAATTTGCCTGAACTAACACTAGTATCACACTAGAGGGTGCAACACTTGCAATAGAACTTGGCCTCACCCACCTCACCCACAATGGAAGATGTCCATAGCTACAGACACCTTTGGCCCTTTTCTTCCTGCTACTGCTAGGGCTGCTCTCTAGTGGATAAGCTGTGTCACATAATGAATGTTCTATCAGATCACTCAGGTATGCTGAATGAGTTCCTATAATGAGCCTTTTTCTTCTCAGCATGTTCCTACCCTGTTCAGTGACATGGCGCCCCCCCCCAAAGGGGTGTGTACCTTACATTTTGAGAGATGCTAGTTTAAGTGAATCTATTACAGGTAAAGCTTAATGTGAAATCTTTCCCTCTGCCTCAGCAACAAAAGCTACTATATTTTTATCTCGGCAGTTTCCTTTCAAAGTATAATTAAACCCTGTTTGTTGTTCTCACAGTGCTATCACTTTAAATAATTATTAGCATATACCTGTCTGGACTGCTGCTGTTCAATTGGGTCCTAACCATATGGTCCTAATGTTGCAATTCCTACTTGGATCACAGCGATGTTCAACAATACTGTTTAACAATGTTAAAAACCTTACACACAAAGAATGTGCCCTACAGTGCCTAAATATAAGAATGAACAATCATACTTTGCCATTCCAAACTCAAATTAACAAAAGTGCATATGAGTAATAATATCCATCCAAAATGTCCTTCCAATGTTGTGAAACCAATAATGCTGTGACCAAATGTCCTTCTCGTGTTGCTCCTTATTAAAAAAAAGTGCTCCAGTGCAAAATATGTGCATATACAATAAAAGTGCTTTAGTGCTGTAAACTCTCTGTGTCTCCTCCACCACTCTGTCTGTTATAAGACTTTCAGCTACAAAGTCTCCATAGGCTTTTGGATACTACCCTCCCGGGTTTTTGTAATCCACTAGCAACTCCTCCTCTCCTTCAGCTTAAACCTCCGGGAATACACTCCTCATAACTCATACAGAGGGGACAAAAGAGGAATCCACATAGTGTAATGCTGTTTATTTATAATAAATCATTGATAAAAACAATAAAATTGCATTCACTTTTACATAAAAAGAAATGGCTTTGAAACCAGAAAGCGCCGCTGCGGCGTGCATTCCACTGGCCGGATGTGACATCAATGGATAGTCCCGGCTAACGCATTTCGCCAGCGAATCAGGCATCTTCAAAGGTGGGGTATTTTGCACTGGAGTACTTTTTTAATAAAGAGCAACACGAGAAGGACATTTGGTCACAGCGTTATTGTTTTCACAACATTGGAAGGACATTTTTGATGGATATTATTACTCATATGCACTTTTGTTATTCTGAGTTTAGAATGGCAAAGTATGATTGTTTATTCTAATATTTAGGCACTGTAGGACACATTCTTTGTGTGTACGTTTTTAACATTGTTAAACTGTATTGTTGGACAGCGCTGTGATTCAAGTAATAATTAAACCCTGTTATAAACATTTAAGTAGTAAAAAAAATAGTAAATTCTGAGGAATTTTTTTAATTCTTACTTATTTAAGTTTAAATGATTGTGCCTTGTACAAATTCTGCTAGATCCATACTGATATTAAGAGATCATCTTCCAAAAGGAAACTGCTACTGTCATATAAACCCCAACAGCCTTCACCACATCTATTGAGTACAAAGCAATCTCCTTTGGATGAGAAGGTGAGAGTGAACGGGGGACGCACAATGGCCTTTTGAAGGTGGAATGAGGACAAAAAAGCCTTGCCTCAAGGTGACCTTATTCTTATGAAGGATAGGAAAGAGAATCTTTCAAGACAAAGCTCCAAGCTCAGAAATTCTCCTACACAAAGTAAAGGCAACAAGGAAGCCCTCTTTCTGAGACAGAGACATGACAGGGATCTCCAGTACCAGTTCAAAGAAGATCTTTGAAACATGGAAAGTAGCTTGTTTAATTAAGCTGCCTGTAGATTTTAGCAAGTATCTGCACAGACTGGGTCTAGGAGGTATGTCATTGCATATATCAACATTTGAAAGAGATCATTCCTCCAGCTACTATGTCCATTGGAACCAGAAAGGATTTCCGAAGGTTTACCAGCCAACTGAAGCTTTTCAGGATGGTCCAGTCAATCCCAGGAGTCCAGTGTGGACAATTGGGCAAGGGCAAATTACAGCAAACAGCCCTGTACCTAAGGTGACTGCCAGGTGTGTATGGCATGTGCGGGGTTGTGCATGCACACTCATCACTGGCAATGGCGCCAAATGGCCTATACACACTGGGACATTGCATGGAGAAATTGCTGCGTGGTCTTTAGCTAGTTATAAAAACCTGAGACTTGATCTGCTGGTTCTGCCTTCCTTTGTATGATCTGGCTTGCCCTTGTGACTGTTCCTGGACCTCTGCCCACATATTGTCACTTGGCCAGCCTGCTTGACTCTGCATATTACTTTCTGCCTTTTGTTCCTTTGCTGCCCAATTAATCCTGATCTTGGCTTGAACTCTCGACCCTGGCTCTGCCTTCTGAATTTGTACTGGGCTGTTAGCTCTGCTGTCTGACAGTTACTGACCTTTGTTTGTATACTATCCTAGTTCCTGTCCTCTACTCTGGTACCTCAGAATTGCTGCATCGGATTCATGTCTAGCATGACCAAAAACTCTCTTTGTTGGAGGGAGGCCACCACCTTGTGAACTGATTCCATGCAGAACTTTTGGCTGTGCACAAAAGTGTTTAATACCTTGAGGTCAAGAATAGAGCAAACAGATCACCTGCCCCACTTGAGTTCGGTAAGCAAGTTTGAACCCCTTTGTTTAACATTCCCAATTGAACACATGAATTACCACTCCATGAGTCACAAGTTCATGTAGCATATATGGAACAGAGCCAAGGCTCTCTGTGGAGAAAGAGACCCAGTCTGGCCGCATTATATCTTGCTGCCATTACTGCAGCTGCAGTCTTCTGCCACTACTGCCTGCCATGGCTTTGTGAGGTGTGATGTGAAGCAAATAAAACTGTAGGGAAAGGGAGATTGAAACTCTGTGTTATATCATGATATTATTACCTCTCATATCCAGGTGTCAGAAATGTAAGGCAAAAATCTGCAAACATAAACATTAGTCCATAGTGGCTAAGTGGTTAGCGCTTCTGTCTGACAGCACTAGGGTTTCTAGTTCAAATCCCAACCACAACACTACCTGCCTGGAGTTTGCATGTTTTCCTTGTGCCCCTGTGGGTTTCCTCCCACACTCCAAAGACATGCTTGTAGGTTTATTGGCTCCTGTCTAAATTGGCCCTGGTATGTATGAATGTGAGTGAGGGACCATAGATTGTAAGTTACTTGAGGGCATGTACAATATATATATACATATATGTAAAGTGCTGTGTAAATTGACAGCGCTATATAAGTACCTGTAATAAATAAATAGGTGGACACAGACCTTCAAGCTAAGGAAGGTTTGTCAGGGGTGTTGACATTCAAGGATTGTCTAGACCTGATGTATGTCTTTGGCTTACCTGAGTAGGAAGATATAGAGCTTGTTTTCATTGAGCATCTAGGTGAGGAAGGAGCACAACGAAAATTGTGTGTGGGCCTGGGGAAGGTGTTCCTAATGTACTCATACAGGGAAGTTTTTGTGGACCAGCATCTGAGCAACAGCACCTATGGCAGCGAGCTGATGCAGGCCTTGAAATGCTCTTTATCCAGAAAGGCATCACAATTCAAATTAATGATCTATTCCATCAAATTGACCAGATGTTGGGGGAAACCTTATTAACACAAATTCCTGATGCAGAGCCCAAGCCCAGTCGCTGTCACTGCCTTGGATTGTTCCTGGCAGCAAATGCTGGTCTGAGCACAGAACCAGCAAAAGAAAAATATCAGTTTAGAGAGAGATTCTAGTTTCCCTTTGGTAGTTCATTAAAGGATACAGAATCAATTAATTACAGTCACCTTGTTAAAGCGGAGTTCCACCCATGTAAAAGTCAGCAGCTACAAAAAGTGTAGCTGCTGACTTTTAACAATTGGCCACTCACCTGTCCCAGGCTCCAGCGATGTGGTTGCCCTCGGTGGCGGCGGCATCATAAGTGTGGGCCCCTGGCTTTGGCTCCAAAGCCAGGCACGCACTGTGCATGCACGAGTCGTGCTGCACCTCATGACTGGCCGGCATATCTTCTGGGACCTGTGACGTGTCCCAAAAGATTGCAGAGAGGGGGGGGGAAGGTGGACTTCCTTCCTGGAGCCGTAGCGCCAGGGGAGGAAGTGGACCTGGGACCCTGTGAAAACAGGGTCCCCGGTCAACCTCCCAAAAAAAGATATGCCAATTGTGGCATGTCGGGGGGTTACCTTCCATTAAAGCAGAAGTTCTACTTTAGGGTGGAACTCCGCTTTAAGACACTGGTGAGTCCACTGGGGATAAAATAGATCACATCCTAACCGATTCCTTGGAAAAAGGATAGAGTGTAGAGAGCAGCTCTAAGGTATTGGGTAAAGAGTCGGTTGGCTAATTACTTACAGATTATTTAACTGTTAAGGATTTAGAAAGACCTTAGTAAAGCATTTTTATGTATGAGCCCAAAATAGCCACTCAACCCCTAGGTTGTCGGTGTAGAGGCGGCGGGAAACAGCTGCAGCATCGAATCAATGCTGCATCTGCATTTTTTTTTAATCCCACACTTCACTTTTAATATCCAGGATCTGGTGGTCTACTCTGACACTGCCAGCAGCTGTGTGATAGAAGAATCCTCAGCTTAAAAGGCACTTTGCCTAGCATCCAACCTCATGGAAGTAACAACTATACCCTTCTTTATATCCCAGGGATCATTACTACATTCCCTCTGGACACACAGGGACATTTATGTAAGTTTTGGCACTTTATGTCCACTTATTTTTATCCTTATGTGTATATACGCCTTAGGGGTCCCTCTTCCTGTATCCCTTCCCCCATTTCCTCACTATATGGGATATATGATCTACAATATATGCAGATACATCCTAGCCCATTCCCCTAGTGATGCCATCTTTCTGACATCCATTGGTCTATGTTCTTAGGAGATATCCATAGGGCAGATACATGTGGTGACGATTTGAGGAGTTCTGCCCCGATTGTTTGGGCCACTCACTGACATCATCTATATATGTGATGCTGGGTTTACTCATCTTATCATTAGTACTTTTTGTTATTTTTTGTTGCTTTTGCTATAAGATCCATGCACAGCTCATTAATGGTCCGCATGTATACTTTGATTGTAGATGTCTAGTCCAGGTGCATCCTTGCCTCTCTAGCCGCCCCCCTTCTGCGCTTCTTGTGCCTCCAGACCAGATGGCTTCTAGACATTTGTTGCACTGAATACAATCATACCTGTGCTATTAGCGGTTTACCGAGGAAACAGGGATCCAATCAAGTCTGTCCAAGATCTCAAACTCAGCCCTTCACTCTGAAAGTCCTCTCTATTAAGCTTTGATGGAAGCCTTCATGCTCACGTTCTTGTTCCCTGTCCAGGTACATGACTAAGAGAGTGGGTTCAATGAAATTTCCATAGATAATATATTATGCATGATGCTGTAGCAATGTAGTTGTTGTTGTTGATCTTTGAACAAAGAATTTTGCAATGTGTATATATATATATATATATTCTTTTCTTTTTTTTTTTGTTTGTGACTCATTTTTGCACTTACTATTATAGTGACTATATAGCCCGATCCTTCCTATGATCCCCCGAGGAAGCCCTTTCAGGGCAAAAACGCGTTGGGCAGGACAGGACCACTGAACCATTCATGGAACTGAATTCTCCAACTACCTCACCCCCTGCCTCACTTGATCTTTTTTTCCATGTATTGGTACTTCTACTTTATTGTGTTGTACAGATGGGGGATGTATGGTCACATTTTTGATGTGTTTATAATGTCCAGCATTCCAGTTTTCTGGTGGAGCCAAAAAATGTCTGTTTTAACAATTACCTATTAAATTTTGTATATTTTAAATGTAATGTGTCTGTTACGTCTTTTCAGTTAGGGGGTCACAGAGACCACCACTGGTAAAAATTTGCGGCTTCTATCATCTATGGTTCCGGAGATACGGGGCTCCTTGCACAAGCTGTCAGAAGCTACATACAGAGCAGCCAGTTTAAATACAAGCTGACACACTGGGGGTAATTTACTATAGCGCTCAGGTGCACATTTGCGCAACTGTGTGCTATTTAACCCCTTCCACACTGCCTGCAGTATATTTACTGCGGCAGTGTGGACGGGTCCCGTGAATCGCTGTAAATAAATGGCGATTTGCGGAGGAGTGTGCTCGCGGCTTGGGAGGACCGGATGTCTGCCGGCGAGCCGCGATGAGCAGTCAGTGTGGGCATAGGAGATCTACTGATCCCTGTCACTGGGATCAGTTAGATCTCTTATGCCCATAACAGCCCAGCCCCCCCACAGTTAGAACACGCCTAGGGAACACAGTTAACCCCTTCCCTGCCCCCTGCAGGTTAACCCCTTCACCGCCAATGACATTTATACAGTAATCAGTGGACATTTAAATTTCTGATCGCTGTAAAAATGTCATTGGTCCCAAAAAAGTGTCAAAATGGTCCGACATGTCCGCTGCAATATCGCAGTACCGCTAAAAATCGCAGATCGCCGCCATTACTAGTAAAAAATAAAAAATGAATAAAAACCCCGGAAATTAATTCTCATCATCCGTAAACGCGGCAACTTTTGCGCAAACCAATCAATAAACGCCGATTGCGATTTTTTTTACCAAAAATATGAGGATGAATATAAAGCGGCAAAAAGTGCTGAAAATGTTTTTTTATATTTTTTTTTTTGGATTTGTATTTTAGCAAAAAGTAAGAAAACCTTTTTTTTTGCTAAATTGTCGCTCTTTTTTGTTTATAGCGGTGATCAGAAATGACACAGAGGTGATCAAATACCACCAAAATAAAGCTCTATTTGTGGGGAAAAAAGGACACAAATTTTGTTTGGGTACAACGTCGCACGCCCGCGCAATTATCAGTTAAAGCGACGCAGTGCCGAATCGCAAAAAGTGCTCTGGTCCTAAAGAGGGAAATCCTTCCGGGGGTGAAGTGGTTAACGGCAGAAAATGGCAAATAGCTGTAAATAGCGCACAAATGGAATTCACATTAACAGCGGTGGCAAATAACTCCCAAACTCAGATTTACTATAGCTCCCAGGTCACAGATAACACCCAAATCCTTACTCTACTCAAGAGCTGGAGTAGTTCACATAGAAATAATGTTTAGAGCATGATCTGATCCCCTAAATTATGCAGTATATTGTTTAAAGATAATCTGCTTTTAAACTGTGTGAAAAAGTGATTTCTACACTGAAACATTTTTAACTTTAAAAGTCTGAGAAGAGATAAACTGAGATAATCTGAGAAGAGATAAACTGTTTTGTGTCTGAGCATGCTCAGACACAAAACAATTCAGTTTTTAACTCTCGTGGAGTAATTCCATGAGTGGATAGTAAATACCAAAATGAGAGCTGTTTTACACAGCTTTTTTGGGGAGTGAAGATGAGAGTTATGTAGTCCAAATGCAATTTTCAGCCAATCATTCTAATGGTGCAATTGTTACTTTCACAAATAAATCCTTTTCATGTTGAGATGAAATGTATCTTTCTCTCAAAGAAATTGTCCTGGCAACAATGTTGCAACTCCACAATCTATTTTGTTTTTAAGAATGCTAGAATGTGTACTGTTTTCAAGTTTTGGTAAAATATTTTTTTTCTCTGTAACTTTCACTTGTTGAAGTCCATCTCACAAAAATATTTCCCCAAACTCACACAGGTATCTTTACAAACCACAAACAATACCATTGTTTCTGCAAATGTAAAATGAGTCACAATTTTATATTTTTTTATTATTTGCAAATGATCCCAATTTGAGCTAAAAAAAATGTGATATGTGTACCAAAATAAGAAATAAAAATGTAACATCACTATTCTATACTGAGAGCACCAAGAACCACCACATATCACAGAATAAATTATAAAGAATTACTTCTGACTAATGTAATTCCATCACCTACATATCCAAAGAAATGCAGTATATGTGTGTAAAATGGTTCTATCTGTATTAGCTCTGTGGCTCACAAGGTAACACTGCTGCCTAACAGAACCAAGTCCTGGGTTTGAATCCCAATCATGCCCCAGCATGTAGAGACGTTGTTTGTTCTCCCCATATTGGTAAACATGGCTCAGGGCCTTACATCAATTATGTCTAAATGTAGTATTTATGTGTAGGAGGGTTCCACCACCATTGCAAATCTTGCCAGATAGCCAAAAGTATTGAGACACCTGCCTTTACAAGCACATGAACTTTAATGGCATCCCAGTCTTAGTCCGTAGGGTTCAATATTGTTTTGGCCCACTTTTTGCAGCTATAACAGCTTCAACTCTTCTGGGAAGGCTGTCCATAAGGTTTAGGAGTGTGTCTATGGGAATGTTTGGCCATTCTTCCAGAAGTGCATTTGTGAGGTCAAGCACTGATGTTGGATGAGAAGCTCTGGCTCGCAGTCTAATTCAGCCAAAAGGTGTTCTATCTAGTTGAGGTCAGGACTCTGTGCAGACCAGTCAAGTTCCTCCACCCATACCTTCCTCGTCCTGACCTCAACCAGATAGAACACCCTTTGGCTGAATTAGAGCAGAGACTATGAGCCAGGCCTTCTCATCCAACATCAGTGCCTGACCTCACAAATGCACTAGCGCATCCACCTAGCACCCAAGTGGTCTTTGGTTCATATCCCCAACATGCTAATACTTGTGTTGACGTTTATATGTTCCCCCTGTGTGGTTTTATTACCACAATCCAAAGAAAAGCTGGCATTTTTTTTGTCTCTTGTCCAAATAGTCTGTAATGTAAGCAAGTCATTTTGGGTTTTTAAATTGGAAGCTCATTGCAGTCAGGGACTTGGACATTTCAAATTGTAGGATTTACACTGCACAGGTACATCTGGTTAGAAAACTGTTGCTTGGATCAGTGTTTCTCAACTCCAGTCCTCAAGGCGCCCCAACAGGTCATGCTTTCAGGATTTCCCAAAGATGAAACGGTGAAACTCATCAAATCACCTGTGCAAAATAATGGAAAGCCTGAAAACATGACATGTTGGGGTAATTGAGGACAGGATTGAGAACAAATGACTTAGAATTTTGTCCTGGAGTTATAGTGATCTGATGAACATAGCTAAGGGTTAACACAGCAAATAGTATTAGGTATTGCAGCCCCTCAGGTGAACTCAATTTGAAGAGACAGATTGAAAAATACTGGTGGGCATGCACTTCTATTGGGCGCGTATCAGTGTGCTAGCTTATATAAAGGACTTCAGTGGGGGGGGGGGGGGGGGGTACT
>BLSH010098745.1:1672195-1683254 GCA_018402905.1 Glandirana rugosa | reverse complement strand
ATGCTGAGCTGTATACTGTGTCCTGTGATGCTGAGCTGTATACTGTGTCCTGTGATGCTGAGCTGTATACTCTGTCCTGTGATGCTGAGCTGTATACTGTGTCCTGTGATGCTGAGCTGTATACTGTGTCCTGTGATGCTGGGGCTGTATACTGTGTCCTGTGATGCTGAGCTGTATACTGTGTCCTGTGATGCTGAGCTGTATAATTTGTCCTGTGATGCTGGGGCTGTATACTGTGTCCTGTGATGCTGAGATGTGTATTTTGTCTTCTGATGCTGAGCTGTATACTGTGTCCTGTGATGCTGAGCTGTATACTGTGTCCTGTGATGCTGAGCTGTATACTCTGTCCTGTGATGCTGAGCTGTGTACTTTATCCTGTGATGCTGGGGCTGTATACTGTGTCCTGTGAAGCTGAGCTGTATACTGTGTCCTGTGATGCTGAGTTGTATTCTTTGTCCTGTGATGCTGGGCCTGTATACTGTGTCCTGTGATGCTGAGATGTGTATTGTGTCCTGTGATGCTGAGCTGTATACTGTGTCCTGTGATGCTGAGCTGTATACTGCACCCTGTGATGCTGAGCTGTATACTGTGTCCTGTGATGCTGAGCTGTATACTGTGCCCTGTGATGCTGAGCTGTAAACTGTGTCCTGTAATACTGAGCTGTATACTGTGTCCTGTGATGCTGAGCTGTATACTGTGTCCTGTGATGCTGAGCTGTATACTGTGCCCTGTGATGCTGAGCTGTGTACTTCTGACACAATATGTGGAATACAGGGGATGGAATAGGTGGATTCTATAAGGGGTTGGGCTTATTAGAAGTAGGAGGGGTCAAAAAGGAAGGGCGGGCCTGGCGCCCCCCATCCTAAAACTTCACCAGCCGCCACTGGTCAGTAATAACACTGTATGCAGCCTGTTATAACACAGCAGTACGTAACTCAGTCAGGCCACTCTCACACAAACAGCAGGCGGCACTCATAGGCGTGCGTGCTGGACACTCCCAGTCCAAGCACCAGCACGTCTACCAGTCCCATCCCCGCCCCCGCGACCTGACCAATCAGTCACTGGACAGAGCACACAGATACTTAAAGGCTGTCCAATCAGCTTTTTGGCATTGCTGTCAGCAGACAGCAAGTGGCCCAAAAAAGCTGGGACAGCATGTCCTAGCGGCCTATTTTCTTTTTTTCACATGGGGGGCGACGCACGGGCGCCCTCTATGGACGAGCCGCCGCTGGTAGATAATTACATATTGTGCATTGACGAGGACGTGAGAAAGGGAGAGGGCACCTAGCTGTTTTTTTTAAAGCTATATATCCTATAAGGACAAAAAAATTATATTCCTGCTTCACATGAAGGATCTATCTGGATACAGGATTGTCTGTTGTTTCAAAGAGCACAATGCAATCACATTGTGAGGGATTAACAAAGGGATATGCGTAATTTTACAACATTTTCCATACACCAAATTAACAAAGCCATTACACAAGTTCTATGTGCTGTTGTGCCAAATCCCTTTAAAGATGATTTACTATTCACTAGTAGGTGCCAAAATGCTCTGAGCTAATAATTGTTCTAAAATTAACATGGCATAGATACCATAGTGAGTATGGGCGGACAGCAAAGAGCAACAGTGCAGGAGGGAGAGGAGAGGGAGATATGTATGCATGGACAGCACACCACTATCAGGCGGCAAGGAAGTTCTATGGTTACAGGTCACAGCATATGCAATTTATAACATCAGTATTGTATTAACAACACATATAAGCTTATGTGAAAAATTCTCTTTCATATTGTGAGTTCTGCATGTCTGCTGGTCATCACTTTCCACAACTTCCTGGATTCCCTGCATGCTTTGCAGCTTCTCCTCTGCTATTTATTTTCCATTTCTAAGGACTACATATCCCATGGTAGTTTGCTGCATGCAAGCAGTGATTCTTGCACTGACTCCGCCTCCTGAAGCTCCTCCTCTCAGCACCTCTGTAGTTCAGAGGGCAGGCACTGTGAAATGTGTGACACAGCAGTGCCTATCTTCATGGCATATTTTTTACATGTCACAGAATTCAATGGAGTAAATGAGTGGAGATCTTCACTAAGTAAGTCTACAAATTTCAAGATCGTTCAGCTTAATAGGAGTAGCCTAGAAAATTGATATCCTATGTGAGAATAAATCTCAGATTTTTATGTTTTGACCATAGATACACTTTAAGAGCCAGTTCACACCACTTTTTTTGATGCATTTCAGTGTGTTTTTTCCATTTTTTTCTTCCTCTTAATTGAGGATATGTGTGTTCCAGTATGTTTTTGATGCATTTTGCCACATTCCAGATGCGTTCCATACAGGAAAAATGCTACATGTTCTACTTCTGTTGGCTGCACTGGAATGCACTGCACCAGTGTGAACTAGAGCCATTGGAATCCATGTTAAATACAGTCCATGCGTTTCTGATGCAGAATAAAAATGCAATGCACTGCATCTGGTGTGAACCAGCCCTAATTAAATGTCTTGTGACACTTTAATTTATTAGGCAGATAAAAATAGCGGCTAATTAAATAGTGGCTATAGATCTGCCCACTGCTGTGCGCTTGTAAGCAGGAACTTGTAGGGCACCATTGAATGTATTTCTTCTGTTGTATGAATTGCACTGTGTAGCTAGGCTGAGTGGAATTGGAAGGGGTTAACTCTGTCTCAGATCTTTTGTGGGCTTTCTTGGGTCTTGCCCTCTGTTGTATGCCACATAAATACAAGAGGAGGGCTTAGAACAAGGGCCCTTTTCCACAAGGGATTACAAAAGAAGGACTGCTGCACCATGTAGTCTTGCTGGAACATGTTGCTCTCCTCTTGGGCAAGCTAGGAACCTAGGCAGCCTGCATAAATTAGATTAGGACATGGTCTGTGCTTCTGTGAGACTGTGCATTATGAACTGTACTGCTGCAAGTAAAGTTTCTGTTAACTGTTTCATGCCTGGTCTGAAGTTACTCAAAGGAGTGCATGAAGGTACATGGCGTATCCAAAAGAACAGGGCCTGTAAGTTTACATGGGGGTGGACAGGAAAAAATGGAAGGCCATCACAAGCGGTTAACTTAGTAAAGAAGTTGGCAGGAAGGAGTAGTTGGTACGAGTAACCTAGAACTGGTGGGAATGTAATAGCAGCCAGACAGTGGAGAGTACTGGGCATGAAGGACAGGTCCTCTGAGAGCGAGGGGGTCGTGCTCTGACTCCCTCCCTAGCTGTTGGTGCCCCAAAAGTAATCAGGGCCAAATCTGCCACACGGAGACCCCATGGACCTAGCTGCAAGTACAGTAGAGTAAGGAGTTAACTAGTGCATGCATGAAGTCTGCGCTTAGTACCCAATAGGACCCCATTCTGTCACTGGTAATGGGGTGGCAGAGGAAAGCTGGATTGATGGAGTGGTACACTAGCTTGGCCACTGTCCCCTTCATTCATGTCCTGCTACATTCTGGAAGTCAAGGTGTGCAGCGCTATGGGACAGAACGTTTCACGGTAAGAATCCTAAAATTGTGGCAAAGCTGCACAAAGTGTACGGCTCACTTCTAAACCAGTGTTCATCAAATATCAATTATAAACTAGGGGCCTGTTTATGATCACCGTAAGTTGGAGGGTTTTAGCTATCTGTAGTTTGATCATCAACAGTGGATTTTGAATTAATCCATAAGTCCCACAGCCCCAGGAAAATCAGGTTGCCTTATAAAGAGGAATAACTGTATTAATTAAATGTTTCCAAAAGGATAAGGTAGGGGGCCTGTCTGACTTCCATTTGAGCACAATAGCCTTTCTGGCATAATATAACAGGATACCCAATAGGATGCGAGTGGTCCTGGCAAAAGCCAGAGAATCAACTAACCCTAATAGGAATACCCCAACTTTTAATGGGACAGGTATTGTTGTCAAAGTGGTTAAAAATTGGGTCACCTCTTGCCAGTAGGATTGAATCCTCAGGCATTCCCAGGATACATGGATAAAGCCTGCAGGGTCACTGGGACATCTCCAACAGCAAGAGGGGGTAGTAGAAAAAATGTGATGCAGCCTTTGTGGTGTAAGAGGAACAATATGTCCCTGCCTCCAGGGATATATTTTCTTATGAAATGCAAAAAGAACATTCATACGTTTTGAGACATAATTTCCGAATATGTAGATGAGTAAGTGAAAGCAAGCCAGCAAGACCAAATTTTATTAGAGGTTGATACATTGCCACGAAGATCATGAGTGATGTCTTCCATATGATAAATATGGTTGAAAGTAGATAGTCATTGGCTAATAGATGGAATAATAGCCTGTTTCCAATATCTAGGAATGAGTGATTTTGCTGCAGTAAGCAGGTGTGGGGTAATTGATTTTTTATATGTGCTTGCTGGCTCGCTCGTACAATTGAAAAGAACAACCCATGGGTCATTGGCTACTGCAGACCCCTGTATGACTTCAATCCAATGCAATCCATTCGTCCAGTATGGATTGAATCCTCAGGCATTCCCAGAATACATGGATAATGCCTGCAGGGTCACTGGTGCATCTCCAACAGCGAGAGGGGGTAGTAGAAAAAATGTGATGCAGCCTTTGTGGTGTAAGAAGAACAATATGTCCCTGCCTCCAGGGATAGATTTTCTTAAGAAATGCAAAAAGAACATTCATACGCTTTGAGACATAATTTCCGAATATGTAGATGAGTAAGTGAAACAAGCCAGCAAGACCAAATTTTATTACGGGTTGATACTTTGCCACGAAGATCATGAGTGATGTCTTCCATATGATAAATATGGTCGAAAGTAGATAGTCATTGGCTAATAGATGTAATAATAGCCTGTTTCCAATATCTAGGAATGAGTGATTTTGCTGCGGTAAGCAGGTGTGGGGTAATCAATTTTTTATATGCGCTTGCTGGCTCATTCATACAATTGAAAAGAACAACCCATGGGTCATTGGCTACTACAGACCCCCGTATGACTTCGATCCAATGCAATCCATTCGTCCAGTGTGGACAGATAAGAGGACAGGTCCACCATATGTGGGCATGGCTGTCTTTTTCTCCCCCTCCAGCACAGATCTGAAGACTCCGGATAAATTCTATGGAGGGTGTCAGGGATGTAGTGCCACCTCGTCAATAGTTTGTAGTTTATTTCTGCGGTTTTGGAGGAAATGGACGAGGTATGGGCTAATTGTAGAATAGTGGAGCGTTGGTCATCAGTTAAGGGTTGGAGTGCATCTTTTTCCCAGTTCAATAGGAATATCGGTCAACGTTTTGTTTTCAGTGAAAGTAGGGCATGGTAAAAAAAAGTGAGATGAGTCTTTGTGGAGGTTGGTCATTTGCTAGAATGAATTCCACTGGTGTAAGGTCGGCAAGCGTTCTTAGTGGCTTAGATAGAGATTTTATAAACTGGGAGAGCTGGTGATATCTCCATCTACCCAGGTGGGTTATTGTGTACTCACTTTGTAGGGAGGGTAAAGAGGTCAGGCCCTTGGAGGAAATGACCTGATGAAGGAGGACTGGTGTCTGTGAGGACCATGCAAAAAAATTGGGGTTATCATTTCCAGGTAGAAAGTATGAGTGGCCTGTTAAGGGCATTAGTGGGGAATTGGGAAGCCATTTGTGCTTCCTTTGGATTGCATCCCACGTCGAGAAGGTTGCTTTGGACAGGGGTGAAGTAGTGTCTGACAACGATTGATGGTGGGCAGGGATCCAGACTTGTGTGTACAGGTCTCTGCCACTAAGGTCACATTCTACTTGAACACATAGCTTATTGTCTTTATGATGCTTCCAATCTGAGATTCTGGATACAATTATGGCTAGGAAGTATGACTTGATGTCAGGTAAGGCACGGCCTCCTGCTGCTTTTGGTCTATGAAGGCATTGTCTAGAGCAGGGTTTCTAAACCAGGGTTCCGTGGAAGCCCAGGGTTCCTCCAGAGGTTGCTAGGGGTTCCTTGAGCAATGGTCAATTTCTACCTCTCAGATAAATTCCCAATGGTACCATTGATCTTTTTAGCTATCTGCAAGGGGGTAATTCTTCCCAATGACCACAAGTGTAAGGAGCATTCTTCCCATTGACCATCACACTTATGTATCATGAGTTGTAGATTTTTATTTTTTAGCAGGGGTTCCCTGAGACCGGAGAACTATTTCAGGGTTCCTCTGTATTGAAAAGGTTGAGAAAGGCTGGTCTAGAGATTCGAGGCCTTTTGCGTTTCTAAACGTAGTTGCACAATAGAGACATTATTATAGTAAAAAACCCAGGGGGAACCGTCAATGGGATCATTTGAAATAGGAATAGCAGTCTGGGCAGTATATTCATTTTTATGACGCTGATTCTTCCCATCCAGGAGTGGGCCAATTAGGTCCAGCTACTTAGGTCCCTGTGGATGGAGTTTAGTAAAGGAATATAATTAGCTCTGAATAAAGAGGATAAGTCAGGGGTTAGTTAGATACCAAGATATGTTAAGGAGCCGGTTTGCCAAGCAAAGGGAAATGAAAGTTTGAGGGAGGCTACTGTCTGGGGGGGTATGGATATGTTTAAGATTTCAGATTTAGAGAGCTTAATTTTGAAGTTGGAATAGATCCATAATTTTTAAAGTCTGTCATTAAGTTAGGGAGGGAGATGGTGCACTGTTGGATGTAGAATAGTATGTCATCAGCATAGGCAGCATAGTTCTGTTCGTGACTGCCTAGTTTAATGCCATGTATGTTGCGGTTGTTGCGAATTGTTGCTAGAAAGGGTTCTAGGGAAAGGGCAAACAAGATTGGGGACAAAGGGCAGCCCTGACGGGTCGCGTTGTGTAGAGTGAAAGAGTCACTTAGCGTGCTGTTGATCTTAAGTTGTGCTGTGGGGTTGTTATATAGTGCTGAGATCCAGCTTAGCATCTTAGGGCCTAGGCCTAGGGAAGAAAGTGTCGCCATTAAGTAGTCGCAGTCCACCCTGTTGAACGCTTTTGCAGCATCTGTGGATAGTAACAGGGTGGGCTGAGACAACAAGCGCACATAGGATATCAGTGATAGAGTCCATAGCGAATTATCATGGGCCTCCCTACCAGGAGTAAAACCAGTTTGGTCTGTCAATACCCATTGGGAGATCAAGGGGATAAGTCTGTTTGCCATTACTTTAGCGTATAATTTCACATCGATGTTCAAAAGGGAAATCAGCCTGTAGCTGCCACATAGACTAGGGTCTTTCCCTGGTTTGGGGAGAATGGTAATGTGTGCATGGAGTGTTTCTGGCCTCAACATTTCCCCATTTGATATTGAGTTAGCATATCATGTAAGATGAGGGAGTAGTGTATCTGAAAAGGCCCGGTAGTAGGCTATGATCAGGCCATCAGGCCCGGGGGCTTTGCCATTGGCCATGTTTTTTAAAGCTGATCTAAGCTCTGATGTAGTGATCTCTTCTTCTAAAGCTGCAATGGAAGAGGTTGGTAATTTGGGTAATTAGCGTTGGAAAGGTAGTCTCGAATTAAGTTATCCTTAGTTTTTTTTTTCTACATTAGAATTGTGAACATGATATAACTGTTGATAAAATGAGTGGAATTCTTTCGCTATGCTTTTGGCTTTGAACACTAGGGTATATGTCGAAGATTTAATTTTTTCTATGAATGAGACTGTTCTTTTCTGTTGAAGCGAGCTGGCGAGATATTTGTTAGGTTTGTTACCCCATTCATAGCTATGTTGGGAGATTAATCTATAATGTTTTTTCTCATCTAAGTACATCTTAGAGTGGGATTGGTGTATTTTATGATTTTTCTCCAACTCAGTGATGTCTCGTATTACTTGTGTGTGGCGCACGGTTCTCTCTTTTTTGTAGAGCCTAATTCAATAAATTCCCCTCATATATGGGCCTTGTGTGCTTCCCAGAGGGTGCCTACAGAATTCTCTGGAGACAAGTTTTCCTTAAAATAAAAGACAAGGCTGTCACCAATCTCTTTTTTGTCTAAGTCATCTGTGAGTAGAGAATTGTTTAGTTTCCAGTTAGCGACTTTTACCGGGACGGAAGGGATATTAAGTTTAGGGGATACAGGGGCGTGGTCTGAGATAACTGAGGTTTCAATTTTAGAGCAGGTCAGTAGGTTAAGGTGGCAGTGGTCTATAAAGATATAATCAATCCTGGAATAGGAACGGTGAAGGTGTGAGTAAAACATGAAAACCTTTGTCTGAGGGTGCATTGTTCTCCAAGAGTCCATTAGTTGAGCTTCTAAAAGACGCTTGGGTACAAATGATAAGCGTTTATGGGGAATATGAGATGTGCCATGGGAGGTGTCTAACTGTGGTTCGAATGGAAGATTAAAATCACCTCCAAGAACAATGCGCAAAGTCTCTCAGTTTGGCAATAGTTTTCACAATAAACGTCGCCTGGTCCTGGTTTGGGTCATATTGTGACCAGTGTATATGGCATACTGCTCAGACTGCCCCTAACAAACAAATACCTCCCACAATCATCTGTAAGCAGTTTATCAAAAGTAAAAGATGAGTTCTTGTGTAATCCAATGGCAACACCTTTATATTTTTTAACGTCAGATAAGCCGTAGTACCGTGTTGGATAGTTTGGGGGAAAAAGTTTTACATTAGTGGTGTGTGTGATATGTGTCTCTTTTAAGAAGATGACATTGCCTTGTAGGCGTTTAAGTTCTCTATATAAATTATGCCTTTTGCTAGGGGTGCAAAGCCTTCGAACATTGAGGGATATTACCTGGATTGTTACCATTGGATTAGGAAAGGAGGCATTTCATCCATTTCAACAGTTGTTCTCGAATGTGGAGGCAGGGACCAAAGAAGCTGTTCAAGGTATCTAAGAGAAAGGAGAGGGGGAGGAAAAGAGGAGAGAG
Organism: Glandirana rugosa; assembly: GCA_018402905.1. Classification (NCBI taxonomy): domain Eukaryota; kingdom Metazoa; phylum Chordata; class Amphibia; order Anura; family Ranidae; genus Glandirana; species Glandirana rugosa. Next base: position 1,674,434 of record BLSH010098745.1, on the reverse strand, counting down.
AAAGGAAGAAAAGACAACCAAACACAAAAGCAAAGAGCAAGCTTAGTCGTAGACTAAGTAAGCATGCAAAAACTTGCGGTGCAGCTGTGTGGGAGACAGCGAGGCCCCCAGTGCAGGAGCGCCCAACTTAAATGGCAACAGCCGACATGGAGGCCACACAGTGCCCCACACCATCAATGAGGGGCGTGAGGGGAGCATGAAGCACCACCATAGTTAGAGTACGCCCCGGGACGGACATCTCTTTGAAAATATACACAATAATAACCATACCTAGGCATACCACATAGGAACATATAATAACATAACATAACTAATTTAATGACCCACTTTCAGCGTTCCGCCTGGGTTTAGAAACCAAAAACATAGTGCGTAGTAGTGTAGTAGTTAGGCTCGTGGGAATTAAGTGTGTGGGAGAGAAGGATATCTGCCTTAAGGTGCGTGAATCCCATTTGAGATATTATGTAGGCAAAGATTGAATCCCATAGCTGTAGTAGAAAGGGAGTAAGTTGAAATGGCGAAGTCGAGTGAAATCGAGCAGCGAACAATGCTGTAACTACAAAGGCGTATGCCATAGAAAAAAAAGAGTACTTATCTGACTAAGGAGATTTTGAATTATTTAGGAAGTAGACCCTGGTGTGGCAGATTGGTGTTTATGGGACACTTTCTGCCATTGCTCCTCTGGTGTTGCTAGCGTAGGGGTGTCTTCACTCCAGCCTGGGAGCTCCGGTGGTGAAATGTCGTCATCCATGCAGAATCGCTCGAGGTCTTCAGGGAACCTAATATTATTTTGTCTGTTGCGGTTTTCTTGGTCCTCGATCCTGTAGAGGGCCATTCTATGAGCAATAGCCAAGTTGCACGTGGCTGCCTGCAGGTCCCTAATGGCCGTCGCGTGGCGGTCAAGCCTCTGTTCCGACACCTCTACCCAAATGAGCACTTGGGAGAGATCCGAACGGACCGCAGAGACTTCTTTTTTTATGGCTCTTTCGAGACCATGTAGCATGGACGCTAGTTCAGTTTTGGTGGGGAGTCCACTCACCAGAGCCGCCACATCCAAGTGTTGTAGCGATGTCCTATCGCCATCGGAGCCTATGGAGGAGGCTGGGGATTGCCATCTGGGTGCAGGCCAGATATGAGGGGCGGAGCCTCAGCCATGCAAAGATCTTCATAGGCCGTCTTCATCCATGTAATCCTCAGATTCTGTGGACAAGAAGCGCTTGATAGAACTTGAGTTGTTTTTCAGGGTCAGGGATTTCCCGGTTCGCTTTCCCATAGTTGCTGGGGGCGGTGGTGTACGTTAGATATGGCAAACAGTAGTTTAGAAAGGTGCCGGTCACAGAGCTCCTCATTTTTCTTTACAACTAGTACGGGTACCGATACTTTTTTTTAGTACTCGCCGATACAAATTACTGATACGGGCAACTGTTTTGTTTACACTTCAGCTGTCAGCAATGATACCAAGCATTGAAAAGTTATTTACAAATGAAATAAATATATTTTTTTTACATTTTGCGCTTTTTTCAATGTGAAACGTGTAAATATGTTTTAACCACTTCCTGACCGCGCTATAGACAAAAGACGTCCACAGCGCGGTCGGGTTATTCTGAGAAGACGTCCATGGACGTTCTCCAGAATCGCGCTTCCCGCGCGCCCCCTGGGGCACGCACACGGGAACATCCGTGACCGTCGGGTCCGGGGGACCCGACTGATCACGGATCGCGGTGAATGGCCGCTGTGAGTCATTGGACGGCGCGATCACATGTCAACAAGCCGGCGCTTCCGCCGGCTTTTCTCTCTCCTCTCCGCACCGATCGGTGCATTGTGAGAGGAGAGAGGGGGGGAGGAAAGACGTGTGCAGTGCTGTGGGTGATGTGTAATGCCCACAGCACTGCTAAATGACAGTTAGCAACTCCCACCATCCATCAATCACCCACCCAGCCATCCACCCCATCCATCCACACCCCCCATTCTTAGCCCATCCATGCTCAGCCACCCATCCATCAATCCATCCATCCTCACACAGCCATGCTCACCCATCCATCCATGCTCACCCATCCATCCATCCATGCTCACCCACCCAACCGTACTCACCTAGCCATCCATCCATGCTCACCCATCCATCCATCCATGCTCACCCACCCAGCATCCATCCATGCTCACCTACCCAGCCGTGCTCACCCATCCATCCGTGCTCACCCATCCATCCGTGCTCACCCAGTGCCTACCTACCCACTCGTGCCGA